>CATPCP010000008.1:0-14328 GCA_955652365.1 Eristalinus aeneus
AAAATTTCAAAATTTCAAAATTTCATAATTTCAAAATTTCAAAATTTCAAAATTTCGAAATTTCAAAATTTCAAAATTTCATAATTTCAAAATTTCAAAATTTAAAAATTTCATAATTTCAAAATTTCAAATTTTCAAAATTTCAAAATTTCAAAATTTCAAAATTTCAAAATTTTAAAATATCAAAATTTAAAAATTTCATAATTTCAAAATTTCAAAATTTCAAAATTTCAAAATTTCAAAATTTCAAAATTTCAAAATTTCAAAATTTCAAAACTTCAAAATTTCAAAATTTTAAAATTTCAATATTTCAAAATTTCAAAATTTCAAAATTTCAAAATGTCAAAATTTCAAAACTTCAAATTTCAAAATTTCAAAATTTCAAAATTTCAAAATTTCAATATTTCAAAATTTCAAAATTTCAAAATTTCAAAATTTCAAAATTTCAAAATTTCAAAATTTCAAAATTTCAAAATTTCAAAATTTCAAAATTTTAAAATTTCAAAATTTCAATATTTCAAAATTTCAAAATTTCAAAATTTCAAAATTTCAAAATTTCAAAACTTCAAAATTTCAAAATTTCAAAAATTTCAAAATTTCAAAATTTCAATATTTCAAAATTTCAAAATTTCAAAACTTCAAAATTTCAAAATTTCAAAATTTCAAAATTTCAAAATTTCAAAATTTCAAAACTTCAAAATTTCAAAATTTCAAAAATTTCAAAATTTCAAAATTTCAAATTTCATAATTTCAAAATTTCAAAATTTCAAAATTTCAAAATTTCAAAATTTCAAAATTTCAATATTTCAAAATTTCAAAATTTCAAAATTTCAAAATTTCAAAATTTCAAAACTTCAAAATTTCAAAATTTCAAAAATTTCAAAATTTCAAAATTTCAATATTTCAAAATTTCAAAATTTCAAAATATCAAAATTTCAAAATTTCATAATTTCAAAATTTCAAAATTTCATAATTTCAAAATTTCAAAATTTCAAAATTTCAAAATTTTAAAATTTCAAAATTTCAATATTTCAAAATTTCAAAATGTCAAAATTTCAAAATTTCAAAATTTCAAAATTTCAAAATTTTAAAATTTCAAAATTTCAAAATTTCAAAACTTCAAAATTTCAAAATTTCAAAATTTCAAAATTTCAAAATTTCAGTATTTCAAAATTTCAAAATTTCAAAATTTCAAAATTTCAAAATTTCAAAACTTCAAAATTTCAAAACTTCAAAATTTCAAAATTTCAAAATTTCAAAATTTCAAAATTTCAAAATTTCAAAATTTCAAAATTTCAATATTTCAAAATATCAAAATTTCAAATTTCAAAATTTCAAAATTTCAAAATTTCAAAATTTCAAAATTTCAAAATTTCAAAATTTCAATATTTCAAAATTTCAAAATTTCAAAATTTCAAAATTTCAAAATTTTAAAATTTCAAAATTTCAATATTTCAAAATTTCAAAATGTCAAAATTTCAAAATTTCAAAACTTCAAAATTTCAAAATTTTTCAAAATATATTCAAAATTTCAAAATTTCAAAATTTCAAAATTTCAAAATTTCAATATTTCAAAATATCAAAATTTCAAAATTTCAAAATTTCAAAATTTCAAAATTTCAAAATATCAAAATTTCAAAATTTCATAATTTCAAAATTTCAAAATTTCAAAATTTCAAAATTTCAAAATTTTAAAATTTCAAAATTTCAATATTTCAAAATTTCAAAATGTCAAAATTTCAAAATTTCAAAACTTCAGAATTTCAAAATTTCAAAATTTCAAAATTTCAATATTTCAAAATTTCAAAATTTCAAAATATCAAAATTTCAAAATTTCAAAATTTCAAAATTTCATAATTTCAAAATTTCAAAATTTCAAAATTTCAAAATTTTAAAATTTCAAAATCTCAGAATTTTAAAATATGAAAATTTCAAAATTTCGAAATTTCAAAATTTCAAAAATTCAAAATTTTAATATTTCAATATATCAAAATTTCAAAATTTCGAAATCTCAAAATTTCAAAATTTCAAAATTTCAAATTTTCAAAATTTCAAAATTTCAAAATTTCAAAATTTCAAAATTTCAAAATTTCAAAATTTCAAAATTTCAAAATTTCAAAATTTCAAAATTTCAAAATTTCAAAATTTCAAAATTTCAAAATTTCAAAATTTCAAAATTTCAAAATTTCAAAATTTCAAAATTTCAAAATTTCATAATTTCAAAATTTCAAAATTTCAAAATTTCATAATTTTAAAAATTTCAAAATTTCAAAATTTCAAAAATTCAAAATTTCAAAATTTCAAAATTTCAAAATTTCAAAATTTCAAAATTTCAAAATTTCAAAATTTCAAAATTTCAAAATTTCAAAATTTCAAAATTTCAAAATTTCAAAATTTCATAATTTCAAAATTTCAAAATTTCAAAACTTCATAATTTCAAAATTTTAAAATTTCAAAATTTCAAAATTTCAAAATTTCAAAATTTCAAAATTTCAAAATTTCAAAATTTCAAAATTTCAAATTTCATAATTTCAAAATTTAAAAATTTCATAATTTCAAAATTTCAAAATTTCAAAATTTCAAAATTTCAAAATTTCAAAATTTCAAAATTTCAAAATTTCAAAATTTCAAAATTTCAAAATTTCAAAATTTCAAAATTTCAAAATTTCAATAAAATTTCAAAATTTCAAAATTTCAAAATTTCAAAATTTCAAAATTTCAAAATTTCAAAATTTCAAAATTTCAAAATTTCAAAATTTCAAAATTTCAAAATTTCAAAATTTCAAAATTTCATAATTTTAAAATTTCAAATTTCAAAATTTCAAAATTTCAAAATTTCAAAATTTTAATATCTCAAAATTTCAAAATTTCAAAATTTCAAAATTTTATAATCTCAAAATTTCAAAATTTCAAAATTTCATAATTTCAAAATTTCAAAATTTCAAAATTTCAAAATTTCAGAATTTCAAAGTTTCAAATTTAAAAATTTAAAAATTTAAAAATTTAAAAATTTAAAAATTTAAAAATTTAAAAATTTCAATATTTCAAAATTTCAAAATTTCAAAATTTCAATATTTCAAAATTTCAAAATTTCAAAATTTCAAAATTTCAAAATTTCAAAATTTCACAATTTCGAAATTTCAAAATTTCAATATTTCAAAATTTCAAAATTTCAAAATTTCAAAATTTCAAAATTTCAAAATTTCAAAATTTCAAAATTTCAAAATTTCAAAATTTCAAAATTTCAAAATTTCAAAATTTCAAAATTTCAAAATTTCAAAATTTCAAAATTTCAAAATTTCAAAATTTCAAAATTTCATAATTTCAAAATTTCATTATTTTAAAATTTCAAAATTTCAAAATTTCAAAAATTCAAAATTTCAAAATTTCAAAATTTCAAAATTTCAAAATTCAAAATTTCAAAATTTCAAAATTTCAAAATTTCAAAATTCCAAAATTTCAAAATTTCAAAATTTTATAATTTCAAAATTTCAAAATTTCAAAATTTCATAATTTCAAAATTTTAAAATTTCAAAATTTCAAAATTTCAGAATTTCAAAATATCAATATTTCAAAATTTCAAAATTTCAAAATTTCAAAATTTCAAAATTTCAAAATTTCATAATTTCAAAATTTAAAAATTTAAGAATTTAAAAATTTCATAATTTCAAAATTTTAAAATTTCAAATATCAAAATTTCAAAATTTCAAAATTTCAAAATTTCAAAATTTCAAAATTTCAAAATTTCAAGATTTCAAAATTTCAAAATTTCAAAATTTCAAAATTTCAAAATTTCAAAATTTCAAAATTTCAAAATTTCAAAATTTCAAGATTTCAAAATTTCAAAATTTAAAAAATGAAAATTTCAAAATTTCAAAATTTCAAAAATTCAAAATTTTAATATTTCAATATTTCAAAATTTCAAAATTTCAAAATTTCAGAATTTCAAAATTTCAGAATTTCAAAATATCAAAATTTCAAAATTTCAGAATTTCAAAATATCAAAATTTCAAAATTTCAAAATTTGGAAATCTCAAAATTGCAAAATATGAAAATTTCAAAATTTCAAAATTTAAAAATTTCAAAATTTCGAAATTTCAAAATTTCAAAATTTTAAAATTTCAAAATTTCAAAATTTCAAAATTTCAAAATTTCAAAATTTCAAAATTTCAAAATTTCAAAATTTCAAAATTTCAGAATTTCAAAATTTCAGAATTTCAAAACATCAAAATTTCAAAATTTCAAAATTTGAAAATTTCAAAATTTTAAAATTTCAAAATTTCAAAATTTCAAAATTTCAAAATTTCAAAATTTCAAAATTTCAAAATTTCAAAATTTCAAAATTTCAAAATTTCAAAATTTCAAAATATCAAAATTTCAAAATTTCATAATTTCAAAATTTCAAAATTTCAAAATATCAAAATTTCAAAATTTCAAAATTTCAAAATTCCAAAATTTCAAAATTTCAAAATTTCAAAATTTCAAAATTTCAAAATTTCAAAATTTCAAAATTTCAAAATTTCAGAATTTCAAAATTTCCGAATTTCAAAATATCAAAATTTCAAAATTTCAAAATTTGAAAATTTCAAAATTTTAATATTTCAAAATTTCAAAATTTCAAAATTTCAAAATTTCAAAATATCAAAATTTCAAAATTTCATAATATCAAAATTTCAGAATTTCAAAATTTCAGAATTTCAAAATATCAAAATTTCAAAATTTCAAAATTTAAAAACTTCAAAATTTCAAAATTTCAAAATTTCAAAATTTCAAAATTTCAAAATTTCAAAATTTCAAAATTTCAAAATTTCAAAATTTCAAAATTTCAAAATTTCAAAATTTCAAAATTTCAAAATTTCAAAATTTCAAAATTTCAAAATTTCAAAATTTCAAAATTTCAAAATTTCAAAATTTCAAGATTTCAAAATTTCAAAATTTCAAAATTTCAAAATTTCAAAATTTCAAAATTTCAAAATTTCAAAATTTCAAGATTTCAAAATTTCAAAATTTCAAAATTTCAAAAAATGAAAATTTCAAAATTTCAAAATTTCAAAATTTCAAAATTTCAAAATTTCAAAATTTCAAAATTTCAAAATTTCAAAATTTCAAAATTTCAAAATTTCAAAATTTTAAAATTTCAAAATCTCAAAATTTTAAAATATGAAAATTTCAAAATTTCGAAATTTCAAAATTTCAAAAATTCAAAATTTTAATATTTCAATATATCAAAATTTCAAAATTTCGAAATCTCAAAATTTCAAAATTTCAAAATTTCAAATTTTCAAAATTTCAAAATTTCAAAATTTCAAAATTTCAAAATTTCAAAATTTTAAAATTTCGGAATTTCAAAATTTCAAAATTTCAAAATTTCAAAATTTCAAAATTTCATAATTTCAAAATTTAAAAATTTCATAATTTCAAAATTTCAAAATTTCAAAATTTCAAAATTTCAAAATATCAAAATTTCATAATTTCAAAATTTCAAAATTTCAAAATTTCAAAATTTCAAAATTTCAAAATTTCAAAATTTCAATATTTCAAAATTTCAAAATTTCAAAATTTCAAAATTTCAAAACTTCAAAATTTCAAAATTTCAAACTTCCAAAACTTCAATATTTCAAAATTTCAAAATTTCAAAATTTCAAAATTTCAAAACTTAAAAATTTTCAAAATTTCAAAATTTCAAAATTTTAAAATTTCAAAACTTCAAAATTTCAAAATTTCAAAATTTTAATATTTCAAAATTTCAAAATTTCAAAATTTCAAAATTTCAGTATTTCAAAATTTCAAAATTTCAAAATTTCAAAATTTTAAAATATCAAAATTTAAAAATTTCAAAATTTCAAAATTTCGAAATTTCAAAATTTCAAAATTTCATAATTTCAAAATTTCAAAATTTAAAAATTTCATAATTTCAAAATTTCAAATTTTCAAAATTTCAAAATTTCAAAATTTCAAAATTTCAAAATTTTAAAATATCAAAATTTAAAAATTTCATAATTTCAAAATTTCAAAATTTCAAAATTTCAAAATTTCAAAATTTCAAAATTTCAAAATTTCAAAATTTCAAAATTTCAAAACTTCAAAATTTCAAAATTTTAAAATTTCAATATTTCAAAATTTCAAAATTTCAAAATTTCAAAATTTCAAAATTTCAAAATTTCAAAATTTCAAAATTTCAAAATTTCAAAATTTCAAAATTTCAAAATTTCAAAATTTCAAAATTTCAAAATTTCAAAATTTCATAATTTCAAAATTTCAAAATTTCATTATTTTAAAATTTCAAAATTTCAAAATTTCAAAAATTCAAAATTTCAAAATTTCAAAATTTCAAAATTTCAAAATTTCAAAATTTCAAAATTTCAAAATTTCAAAATTTCAAAATTCCAAAATTTCAAAATTTCAAAATTTTATAATTTCAAAATTTCAAAATTTCAAAATTTCATAATTTCAAAATTTTAAAATTTCAAAATTTCAAAATTTCAGAATTTCAAAATATCAATATTTCAAAATTTCAAAATTTCAAAATTTCAAAATTTCAAAATTTCAAAATTTCAAAATTTCATAATTTCAAAATTTAAAAATTTAAGAATTTAAAAATTTCATAATTTCAAAATTTTAAAATTTCAAAATATCAAAATTTCAAAATTTCAAAATTTCAAAATTTCAAAATTTCAAAATTTCAAAATTTCAAGATTTCAAAATTTCAAAATTTCAAAATTTCAAAATTTCAAAATTTCAAAATTTCAAAATTTCAAAATTTCAAAATTTCAAGATTTCAAAATTTCAAAATTTAAAAAAATGAAAATTTCAAAATTTCAAAATTTCAAAAATTCAAAATTTTAATATTTCAATATTTCAAAATTTCAAAATTTCAAAATTTCAGAATTTCAAAATTTCAGAATTTCAAAATATCAAAATTTCAAAATTTCAGAATTTCAAAATATCAAAATTTCAAAATTTCAAAATTTGGAAATCTCAAAATTGCAAAATATGAAAATTTCAAAATTTCAAAATTTAAAAATTTCAAAATTTCGAAATTTCAAAATTTCAAAATTTTAAAATTTCAAAATTTCAAAATTTCAAAATTTCAAAATTTCAAAATTTCAAAATTTCAAAATTTCAAAATTTCAAAATTTCAAAATTTCAAAATTTCAGAATTTCAAAATTTCAGAATTTCAAAACATCAAAATTTCAAAATTTCAAAATTTGAAAATTTCAAAATTTTAAAATTTCAAAATTTCAAAATTTCAAAATTTCAAAATTTCAAAATTTCAAAATTTCAAAATTTCAAAATTTCAAAATTTCAAAATTTCAAAATATCAAAATTTCAAAATTTCATAATTTCAAAATTTCAAAATTTCAAAATATCAAAATTTCAAAATTTCAAAATTTCAAAATTCCAAAATTTCAAAATTTCAAAATTTCAAAATTTCAAAATTTCAAAATTTCAAAATTTCAAAATTTCAAAATTTCAGAATTTCAAAATTTCCGAATTTCAAAATATCAAAATTTCAAAATTTCAAAATTTGAAAATTTCAAAATTTTAATATTTCAAAATTTCAAAATTTCAAAATTTCAAAATATCAAAATTTCAAAATTTCATAATATCAAAATTTCAGAATTTCAAAATTTCAGAATTTCAAAATATCAAAATTTCAAAATTTCAAAATTTAAAAACTTCAAAATTTCAAAATTTCAAAATTTCAAAATTTCAAAATTTCAAAATTTCAAAATTTCAAAATTTCAAAATTTCAAAATTTCAAAATTTCAAAATTTCAAAATTTCAAAATTTCAAAATTTCAAAATTTCAAAATTTCAAAATTTCAAAATTTCAAAATTTCAAAATTTCAAAATTTCAAGATTTCAAAATTTCAAAATTTCAAAATTTCAAAATTTCAAAATTTCAAAATTTCAAAATTTCAAAATTTCAAAATTTCAAGATTTCAAAATTTCAAAATTTCAAAATTTCAAAAAATGAAAATTTCAAAATTTCAAAATTTCAAAATTTCAAAATTTCAAAATTTCAAAATTTCAAAATTTCAAAATTTCAAAATTTCAAAATTTCAAAATTTCAAAATTTTAAAATTTCAAAATCTCAAAATTTTAAAATATGAAAATTTCAAAATTTCGAAATTTCAAAATTTCAAAAATTCAAAATTTTAATATTTCAATATATCAAAATTTCAAAATTTCGAAATCTCAAAATTTCAAAATTTAAAAATTTCAAATTTTCAAAATTTCAAAATTTCAAAATTTCAAAATTTCAAAATTTCAAAATTTCAAAATTTCAAAATTTCAATATTTCAAAATATCAAAATTTCAAAATTTCAAAATTTCAAAATTTCAAAATTTCAAAATATCAAAATTTCAAAATTTCATAATTTCAAAATTTCAAAATTTCAAAATTTCAAAATTTCAAAATTTTAAAATTTCAAAATTTCAATATTTCAAAATTTCAAAATGTCAAAATTTCAAAATTTCAAAACTTCAGAATTTCAAAATTTCAAAATTTCAAAATTTCAATATTTCAAAATTTCAAAATTTCAAAATATCAAAATTTCAAAATTTCAAAATTTCAAAATTTCATAATTTCAAAATTTCAAAATTTCAAAATTTCAAAATTTTAAAATTTCAAAATCTCAGAATTTTAAAATATGAAAATTTCAAAATTTCGAAATTTCAAAATTTCAAAAATTCAAAATTTTAATATTTCAATATATCAAAATTTCAAAATTTCGAAATCTCAAAATTTCAAAATTTCAAAATTTCAAATTTTCAAAATTTCAAAATTTCAAAATTTCAAAATTTCAAAATTTCAAAATTTCAAAATTTCAAAATTTCAAAATTTCAAAATTTCAAAATTTCAAAATTTCAAAATTTCAAAATTTCAAAATTTCAAAATTTCAAAATTTCAAAATTTCAAAATTTCATAATTTCAAAATTTCAAAATTTCATAATTTTAAAAATTTCAAAATTTCAAAATTTCAAAAATTCAAAATTTCAAAATTTCAAAATTTCAAAATTTCAAAATTTCAAAATTTCAAAATTTCAAAATTTCAAAATTTCAAAATTTCAAAATTTCAAAATTTCAAAATTTCAAAATTTCATAATTTCAAAATTTCAAAATTTCAAAACTTCATAATTTCAAAATTTTAAAATTTCAAAATTTCAAAATTTCAAAATTTCAAAATTTCAAAATTTCAAAATTTCAAAATTTCAAAATTTCATAATTTCAAAATTTAAAAATTTCATAATTTCAAAATTTCAAAATTTCAAAATTTCAAAATTTCAAAATTTCAAAATTTCAAAATTTCAAAATTTCAAAATTTCAAAATTTCAAAATTTCAAAATTTCAAAATTTCAATAAAATTTCAAAATTTCAAAATTTCAAAATTTCAAAATTTCAAAATTTCAAAATTTCAAAATTTCAAAATTTCAAAATTTCAAAATTTCAAAATTTCAAAATTTCAAAATTTCAAAATTTCAAAATTTCATAATTTTAAAATTTCAAAATTTCAAAATTTCAAAATTTCAAAATTTCAAAATTTCAAAATTTTAATATCTCAAAATTTCAAAATTTCAAAATTTCAAAATTTTATAATCTCAAAATTTCAAAATTTCAAAATTTCATAATTTCAAAATTTCAAAATTTCAAAATTTCAAAATTTCAGAATTTCAAAGTTTCAAAATTTAAAAATTTAAAAATTTAAAAATTTAAAAATTTAAAAATTTAAAAATTAAAAATTTCAATATTTCAAAATTTCAAAATTTCAAAATTTCAATATTTCAAAATTTCAAAATTTCAAAATTTCAAAATTTCAAAATTTCAAAATTTCACAATTTCGAAATTTCAAAATTTCAATATTTCAAAATTTCAAAATTTCAAAATTTCAAAATTTCAAAATTTCAAAATTTCAAAATTTCAAAATTTCAAAATTTCAAAATTTCAAAATTTCAAAATTTCAAAATTTCAAAATTTCAAAATTTCAAAATTTCAAAATTTCAAAATTTCAAAATTTCAAAATTTCATAATTTCAAAATTTCAAAATTTCATTATTTTAAAATTTCAAAATTTCAAAATTTCAAAAATTCAAAATTTCAAAATTTCAAAATTTCAAAATTTCAAAATTTCAAAATTTCAAAATTTCAAAATTTCAAAATTTCAAAATTCCAAAATTTCAAAATTTCAAAATTTTATAATTTCAAAATTTCAAAATTTCAAAATTTCATAATTTCAAAATTTAAAATTTCAAAATTTCAAAATTTCAGAATTTCAAAATATCAATATTTCAAAATTTCAAAATTTCAAAATTTCAAAATTTCAAAATTTCAAAATTTCAAAATTTTATAATTTCAAAATTTAAAAATTTAAGAATTTAAAAATTTCATAATTTCAAAATTTTAAAATTTCAAAATATCAAAATTTCAAAATTTCAAAATTTCAAAATTTCAAAATTTCAAAATTTCAAAATTTCAAAATTTCAAGATTTCAAAATTTCAAAATTTCAAAATTTCAAAATTTCAAAATTTCAAAATTTCAAAATTTCAAAATTTCAAAATTTCAAGATTTCAAAATTTCAAAATTTAAAAAAATGAAAATTTCAAAATTTCAAAATTTCAAAAATTCAAAATTTTAATATTTCAATATTTCAAAATTTCAAAATTTCAAAATTTCAGAATTTCAAAATTTCAGAATTTCAAAATATCAAAATTTCAAAATTTCAGAATTTCAAAATATCAAAATTTCAAAATTTCAAAATTTGGAAATCTCAAAATTGCAAAATATGAAAATTTCAAAATTTCAAAATTTAAAAATTTCAAAATTTCGAAATTTCAAAATTTCAAAATTTTAAAATTTCAAAATTTCAAAATTTCAAAATTTCAAAATTTCAAAATTTCAAAATTTCAAAATTTCAAAATTTCAAAATTTCAAAATTTCAAAATTTCAAAATTTCAGAATTTCAAAATTTCAGAATTTCAAAACATCAAAATTTCAAAATTTCAAAATTTGAAAATTTCAAAATTTTAAAATTTCAAAATTTCAAAATTTCAAAATTTCAAAATTTCAAAATTTCAAAATTTCAAAATTTCAAAATTTCAAAATTTCAAAATTTCAAAATTTCAAAATATCAAAATTTCAAAATTTCATAATTTCAAAATTTCAAAATTTCAAAATATCAAAATTTCAAAATTTCAAAATTTCAAAATTCCAAAATTTCAAAATTTCAAAATTTCAAAATTTCAAAATTTCAAAATTTCAAAATTTCAAAATTTCAAAATTTCAAAATTTCAGAATTTCAAAATTTCCGAATTTCAAAATATCAAAATTTCAAAATTTCAAAATTTGAAAATTTCAAAATTTTAATATTTCAAAATTTCAAAATTTCAAAATTTCAAAATATCAAAATTTCAAAATTTCATAATATCAAAATTTCAGAATTTCAAAATTTCAGAATTTCAAAATATCAAAATTTCAAAATTTCAAAATTTAAAAACTTCAAAATTTCAAAATTTCAAAATTTCAAAATTTCAAAATTTCAAAATTTCAAAATTTCAAAATTTCAAAATTTCAAAATTTCAAAATTTCAAAATTTCAAAATTTCAAAATTTCAAAATTTCAAAATTTCAAAATTTCAAGATTTCAAAATTTCAAAATTTCAAAATTTCAAAATTTCAAAATTTCAAAATTTCAAAATTTCAAAATTTCAAGATTTCAAAATTTCAAAATTTCAAAATTTCAAAAAATGAAAATTTCAAAATTTCAAAATTTCAAAATTTCAAAATTTCAAAATTTCAAAATTTCAAAATTTCAAAATTTCAAAATTTCAAAATTTCAAAATTTCAAAATTTCAAAATTTTAAAATTTCAAAATCTCAAAATTTTAAAATATGAAAATTTCAAAATTTCGAAATTTCAAAATTTCAAAAATTCAAAATTTTAATATTTCAATATATCAAAATTTCAAAATTTCGAAATCTCAAAATTTCAAAATTTCAAAATTTCAAATTTTCAAAATTTCAAAATTTCAAAATTTCAAAATTTCAAAATTTCAAAATTTTAAAATTTCGGAATTTCAAAATTTCAAAATTTCAAAATTTCAAAATTTCAAAATTTCATAATTTCAAAATTTAAAAATTTCATAATTTCAAAATTTCAAAATTTCAAAATTTCAAAATTTCAAAATATCAAAATTTCATAATTTCAAAATTTCAAAATTTCAAAATTTCAAAATTTCAAAATTTCAAAATTTCAAAATTTCAATATTTCAAAATTTCAAAATTTCAAAATTTCAAAATTTCAAAACTTCAAAATTTCAAAATTTCAAACTTCCAAAACTTCAATATTTCAAAATTTCAAAATTTCAAAATTTCAAAATTTCAAAACTTAAAAATTTTCAAAATTTCAAAATTTCAAAATTTTAAAATTTCAAAACTTCAAAATTTCAAAATTTCAAAATTTTAATATTTCAAAATTTCAGAATTTCAAAATTTCAAAATTTCAGTATTTCAAAATTTCAAAATTTCAAAATTTTAAAATATCAAAATTTAAAAATTTCAAAATTTCAAAATTTCGAAATTTCAAAATTTCAAAATTTCATAATTTCAAAATTTCAAAATTTAAAAATTTCATAATTTCAAAATTTCAAATTTTCAAAATTTCAAAATTTCAAAATTTCAAAATTTCAAAATTTTAAAATATCAAAATTTAAAAATTTCATAATTTCAAAATTTCAAAATTTCAAAATTTCAAAATTTCAAAATTTCAAAATTTCAAAATTTCAAAATTTCAAAACTTCAAAATTTCAAAATTTTAAAATTTCAATATTTCAAAATTTCAAAATTTCAAAATTTCAAAATGTCAAAATTTCAAAACTTCAAAATTTCAAAATTTCAAAATTTCAAAATTTCAAAATTTCAATATTTCAAAATTTCAAAATTTCAAAATTTCAAAATTTCAAAATTTCAAAATTTCAAAATTTCAAAATTTCAAAATTTCAAAATTTTAAAATTTCAAAATTTCAATATTTCAAAATTTCAAAATTTCAAAATTTCAAAATTTCAAAATTTCAAAACTTCAAAATTTCAAAATTTCAAAAATTTCAAAATTTCAAAATTTCAATATTTCAAAATTTCAAAATTTCAAAACTTCAAAATTTCAAAATTTCAAAATTTCAAAATTTCAAAATTTCAAAATTTCAAAACTTCAAAATTTCAAAATTTCAAAAATTTCAAAATTTCAAAATTTCAAAATTTCATAATTTCAAAATTTCAAAATTTCAAAATTTCAAAATTTCAAAATTTCAAAATTTCAAAATTTCAATATTTCAAAATTTCAAAATTTCAAAATTTCAAAATTTCAAAATTTCAAAACTTCAAAATTTCAAAATTTCAAAAATTTCAAAATTTCAAAATTTCAATATTTCAAAATTTCAAAATTTCAAAATATCAAAATTTCAAAATTTCATAATTTCAAAATTTCAAAATTTCATAATTTCAAAATTTCAAAATTTCAAAATTTCAAAATTTTAAAATTTCAAAATTTCAATATTTCAAAATTTCAAAATGTCAAAATTTCAAAATTTCAAAATTTCAAAATTTCAAAATTTTAAAATTTCAAAATTTCAAAATTTCAAAACTTCAAAATTTCAAAATTTCAAAATTTCAAAATTTCAAAATTTCAGTATTTCAAAATTTCAAAATTTCAAAATTTCAAAATTTCAAAACTTCAAAATTTCAAAACTTCAAAATTTCAAAATTTCAAAATTTCAAAATTTCAAAATTTCAAAATTTCAAAATTTCAAAATTTCAAAATTTCAATATTTCAAAATATCAAAATTTCAAAATTTCAAAATTTCAAAATTTCAAAATTTCAAAATTTCAAAATTTCAAAATTTCAATATTTCAAAATTTCAAAATTTCAAAATTTCAAAATTTCAAAATTTTAAAATTTCAAAATTTCAATATTTCAAAATTTCAAAATGTCAAAATTTCAAAATTTCAAAACTTCAAAATTTCAAAATTTCAAAATTTCAAAATTTCAAAATTTCAAAATTTCAAAATTTCAAAATTTCAATATTTCAAAATATCAAAATTTCAAAATTTCAAAATTTCAAAATTTCAAAATATCAAAATTTCAAAATTTCATAATTTCAAAATTTCAAAATTTCAAAATTTCAAAATTTCAAAATTTTAAAATTTCAAAATTTCAATATTTCAAAATTTCAAAATGTCAAAATTTCAAAATTTCAAAACTTCAGAATTTCAAAATTTCAAAATTTCAAAATTTCAATATTTCAAAATTTCAAAATTTCAAAATATCAAAATT
>CATPCP010000009.1:0-31079 GCA_955652365.1 Eristalinus aeneus
TACGAAACTTAAAATTTTCAAATTTTCAAAATTTCAAAATTTCAAAATTTCAAAATTTCAAAATTTCAAAATTTCAAATTTCAAAATTTCAAAATTTCAAAATTTGAAAATTTCAAAATTTCAAAATTTCAAAATTTCAAAATTTCAAAATTTCAAAATTTCAAAATTTCAAAATTTCAAAATTTCAAAATATCAAAATTTTAAAATTTCAAAATTTCAAACTTTAAAAATTTCAAATTTCAAAACTTCAAACTTTCAAAATTTCAAAATTACGAAACATTAAATTTTCAAATTTTCAAAATTTCAAAATTTCAAAATTTCAGAATTTCAAAATTTCAAAATTTCAAAATTTCAAAATTTCAAAATTTCAAAATTTCAAAATTTCAAAATTTCAAATATCAAAATTTTAAAATTTCAAAATTTCAAACTTTCAAAATTTCAAAATTTCAAAACTTCAAACTTTCAAAATTTCAAAACTACGAAATTTTAAATTTTCAAATTTTCAAATTTCAAAATTTCAAAATTTCAAAATTCAAAATTTCAAAATTTCAAAATTTCAAAATTTCAAAATTTCAAATTTCAAAATTTCAAAATTCAAAATTTCAAATTTCAAAATTTCAAAATTTCAAAATTTCAAAATTTCAAAATTTCAAAATTTCAAATTTCAAAATTTCAAAATTTCAAAATTCAAAATTTCAAAATTTCCAAATTTCAAAATTTCAAAATTTCAAAATTTCAAATTTCAAAATTTCAAAATTTCAAAATACCAAATTTTAAAATTTCAAAATTTCAAACTTTCAAAATTTCAAAATTTCAAAACTTCAAACTTTCAAAATTTCAAAATTACGAAACTTTAAATTTTCAAATTTTCAAATTTCAAAATTTCAAAATTTCAAAATTTCAGAATTTCAAATTTCAAAATTTCAAAATTTCAAAGTTTCAAAATTTTGAAATTTTAACATATCAAAATTTCAAAATTTCGAAATTTTAAAATTTCAAAATTTCGAAATTTTAAAATTTCAAAAATGCAAAATTTCAAAATTTCAAAATTTCAAGATTTCAAAATTTCAAAATTTCAAAATTTCAAAATATCAAAATTTCAAAATTTCAAAATTTCAAAATTTCAAAATTTCAAAATTTCAAAATTTCAAAATTTCAAAATTTCAAAATTCGAAATTCCAAAATTCCAAATTTCAAAATTTCAAAATTTCAAAATTTCAAAATTTCAAAATTTCAAAATTTCAAAATCTCAAAATTTCAAAATTTCAAAATTTCAAAATTTCAAAATTTCACAATTTCAAAATTTCAAAATTTCAAAATTTCGAAATTTCAAAATTTCAAAATTTCAAAATTTCGAAATTTCAAAATTTAAAAATTTCAAAACTTCAAAATTTCTAAATTTCAAAATATCAAAATTTCAAAATTTTAAAATTTCAAAATTTCAAAATTTCAAAATTCTAAAATTTCAATATTTCAAAATATCAAAATTTCAAAATTTCCATATTTCCAAATTTCAAAATTTCAAAATTTCAAAATTTCAAAATTTTAAAATTTCAAAATTTCAAAATTTCAAAATTTCAAAATTTCAAAATTTCAAAATTTCAAAATTTCAAAATTTCAAAATTTCAAATTTTAAAATTTCAAAATTTAAAAATTTCAAAATTTCAAAATTTCGAAATTTCAAAATTTCAAAATATCAAAATTTCAAAATTCCAAAATTTCAAAATTTTAAAATTTAAAAATATCAAATTTTCAAAATATCAAAATTTCAAAATTTCAAAATTTCAAAATTTCAAAATCTCAAAATTTCAAAATTTCAAAATTTCAAAATTTCAAAATTTCACAATTTCAAAATTTCAAAATATCAAAATTTCAAAATTCCAAAATTTCAAAATTTTAAAATTTAAAAATATAAAATTTTCAAAATATCAAAATTTCAAAATTTCAAAATTTTAAAATTTCAAAATTTCAAAATTCTAAAATTTCAATATTTCAAAATATCAAAATTTCAAAATTTCCATATTTCCAAATTTCAAAATTTCAAAATTTCAAAATTTCAAAATTTCAAAATTTCAAAATTTCAAAATTTCAAAATTTCAAAATTTCAAAATTTCAAAATTTCAAAATTTCAAAATTTCAAAATTTCAAAATTTCAAAATTTCAAATTTTAAAATTTCAAAATTTAAAAATTTAAAAATTTCAAAATTTCAAAATTTCAAAATTTCAAAATTTCGAAATTTCAAAATTTCAAAATTTCGAAATTTCAAAATTTCAAAATTTCGAAATTTCAAAATTTAAAAATTTCAAAACTTCAAAATTTCTAAATTTCGAAATTCCAAAATTTCAAAATTTCAAAACTTCAAAATTTCTAAATTTCAAAATTTCTAAATTTCAAAATTTCGAAATTTCAAAATTTAAAAATTTCAAAACTTCAAAATTTCTAAATTTCGAAATTTCAAAATTTAAAAATTTCAAAACTTCAAAATTTCTAAATTTCAAAATTTCGAAATTTCAAAATTTAAAAATTTCAAAATTTCAAAATTTGAAAATTTGAAAATTTCAAAATTTCGAAATTTCAAAATTTCAAAATTTCAAAATTTCAAAATTTTAAAATTTCAACATTTTAAAATTTCAAAATTTCAAAATTTCAAAATTTCAAAATTTTAAAATTTCAAAATTTCAAAATTTCAAAATTTCAAAATTTCAAAATTTCAAAATTTCAAAATTTCAAAATTTCAAAATTTCAAAATTTCAAAATTTCAAAATTTCAAAATTTCAAAATTTCAAAATTTCAAAATTTCAAAATTTCAAAATTTCAGAATTGTAAAACTTTAAAAATTTAAAAATTTAAAAATTTAAAATTTAAAAAATTTAAAAATTTAAAAATTAAAAAATATAAAAATTTAAAAACTTAAAAATTAAAAATTTAAAAAATTAAAAATTTAAAAATTTAAATATTTAAAAATTTTAAAATTGTAAAATTTTAAAATCTTAAAATTTCAAAACTTCAAAATTTCAAAATTTTAAAATTTCAAAATTTCAAAATTTTAAAATTTCAAAATTTCAAAATTTCAAAATTCCAAAATTTAAAAATTTAAAAATTTCAAAATTTCAAAATTTTAAAATTTCAAAATTTCAAAATTTCAAAATTTCAAAATTTTAAAATTTCAAAATTTCAAAATTTTAAAATTTCAAAATTTCAAAATTTCAAAATTTCAAAATTTCAAAATTTCAAAATTTCAAAATATCAAAATTTTAAAATTTCAAAATTTCAAACTTTCAAACTTTCAAAATTTCAAAATTTCAAAACTTCAAACTTTCAAAATTTCAAAATTACGAAACTTTAAATTTTCAAAATTTCAAAATTTCAAAATTTCAAAATTTCAAAATTTCAAAATTTCAAAATTTCAAAATTTCAAAATTTCAAAATTTCAAAATTTCAAAATTTCAAAATTTCAAAATTTCAAAATTTCAAAATTTCAAATTTTCAAAATTTCAAAATTTCAAAATTTCAAAATTTCAAAATATCAAAATTTTAAAATTTCAAAATTTCAAACTTTCAAAATTTCAAAATTTCAAAACTTCAAACTTTCAAAATTTCAAAATTACGAAACTTTAAATTTTCAAATTTTCAAAATTTCAAAATTTCAAAATTTCAAAATTTCAGAATTTCAAAATTTCAAAATTTCAAAATTTCAAAATTTCAAAATTTCAAAATTTCAAAATATCAAAATTTCAAAGTTTCAAAATTTTGAAATTTTAACATATCAAAATTTCAAAATTTCGAAATTTTAAAATTTCAAAATTTCGAAATTTTAAAATTTCAAAATTGCAAAATTTCAAAATTTCAAAATTTCAAGATTTCAAAATTTCAAAATTTCAAAATTTCAAAATTTCAAAATATCAAAATTTCAAAATTTCAAAATTTCAAAATTTCAAAATTTCAAAATTTCAAAATTTCGAAATTCCAAAATTCCAAAATTTCAAAATTTCAAAATTTCAAAATTTCAAAATTTCAAAATTTCAAAATTTAAAAATTTAAAAATTTAAAAATTTCAAAATTTCAAAATTTCACAATTTCAAAATTTCAAAATTTCAAAATTTCGAAATTTCAAAATTTCAAAATTTCAAAATTTCGAAATTTCAAAATTTAAAAATTTCAAAACTTCAAAATTTCTAAATTTCAAAATATCAAAATTTCAAAATTTTAAAATTTCAAAATTTCAAAATTTCAAAATTCTAAAATTTCAATATTTCAAAATATCAAAATTTCAAAATTTCCATATTTCCAAATTTCAAAATTTCAAAATTTCAAAATTTCAAAATTTCAAAATTTCAAAATTTCAAAATTTCAAAATTTCAAAATTTCAAAATTTCAAAATTTCAAAATTTCAAAATTTCAAAATTTCAAAATTTCAAATTTAAAAATTTCAAAATTTAAAAATTTAAAAATTTAAAAATTTCAAAATTTCGAAATTTCAAAATTTCAAAATATCAAAATTTCAAAATTTCAAAATTTCAAAATCTCAAAATTTCAAAATTTCAAAATTTCAAAATTTCACAATTTCAAAATTTCAAAATATCAAAATTTCAAAATTCCAAAATTTCAAAATTTTAAAATTTAAAAATATAAAATTTTCAAAATATCAAAATTTCAAAATTTCAAAATTTCAAAATTTTAAAATTTCAAAATTTCAAAATTTCAAAATTCTAAAATTTCAATATTTCAAAATATCAAAATTTCAAAATTTCCATATTTCCAAATTTCAAAATTTCAAAATTTCACAATTTCAAAATTTCAAAATTTCAAAATTTCAAAATTTCAAAATTTCAAAATTTCAAAGTTTCAAAATTTCAAAATTTCAAAATTTCAAATTTTAAAATTTCAAAATTTAAAAATTTAAAAATTTAAAAATTTCAAAATTTCGAAGTTTCAAAATTTCAAAATTTTAAAATTTCAAAATTTCAAAATTTCAAAATTTCAAAATTTCAAAATTTCGAAATTTCAAAATTTCAAAATTTAAAAATTTCGAAATTTCAAAATTTAAAAATTTCAAAACTTCAAAATTTCTAAATTTCGAAATTTCAAAATTTCAAAATTTCAAAACTTCAATATTTCTAAATTTCAAAATTTCAAAATTTCAAAATTTCAAAATTTTTAAATTAAAAAATTCCAAAATCCCATAATTTAAAATTTCGAAATTTCAGAATTTCAAAATTTCAAAATTTGAAAATTTCAAAATTTCAAAATTTCGAAATTTCAAAATTTCAAAATTTCAAAATTTCAAAATTTTAAAATTTCAACATTTTAAAATTTCAAAATTTCAAAATTTCAAAATTTCAAAATTTCAAAATTTAAAAATTTAAAAATTTAAAAATTTCAAAATTTCAAAATTTCAAAATTTCAAAATTTCAAAATTTCAAAATTTCAAAATTTCTAAATTTCAAAATTTCAAAATTTCAAAATTTCAAAATTTCAAAATTTCAAAATTTCAAAATTTCAGAATTGTAAAACTTTAAAAATTTAAAAATTTAAAAATTTAAAATTTTAAAAATTTAAAAATTTAAAAATTAAAAAATATAAAAATTTAAAAACTTAAAAATTAAAAATTTAAAAAATTAAAAATTTAAAAATTTAAATATTTAAAAATTTTAAAATTGTAAAATTTTAAAATCTTAAAATTTCAAAACTTCAAAATTTCAAAATTTTAAAATTTCAAAATTTCAAAATTTCAAAATTTCAAAATTTCAAAATTTTAAAATTTCAAAATTTCAAAATTTCAAAATTCCAAAATTTCAAAATTTAAAAATTTCAAAATTTCAAAATTTTAAAATTTCAAAATTTCAAAATTTCAAAATTTCAAAATTTCAAAATTTCAAAATTTCAAAATTTCAAAATTTTAAAATTTCAAAATTTCAAAATTTCAAAATTTCAAAATTTCAAAATTTCAAAATTTCAAAATTTCAAAATATCAAAATTTTAAAATTTCAAAATTTCAAACTTTCAAAATTTCAAAATTTCAAAACTTCAAACTTTCAAAATTTCAAAATTACGAAACTTTAAATTTTCAAAATTTCAAAATTTCAAAATTTCAAAATTTCAAAATTTCAAAATTTCAAAATTTCAAAATTTCAAAATTTCAAAATTTCAAAATTTCAAAATTTCAAAATTTCAAAATTTCAAATTTTCAAAATTTCAAAATTTCAAAATTTCAAAATTTCAAAATTTCAAAATTTCAAAATTTCAAAATTTCAAAATTTCAAAATTTCAAAATTTCAAAATTTCAAAATTTCAAAATTTCAAAATTTCAAAATTTCAAAATTTCAAAATTTCAAAATTTCAAAATTTCAAAATTTCAAAATTTCAAAATTTCAAAATTTCAGAATTTCAAAATTTCAAAATTTCAAAATTTCAAAATATCAAAATTTCAGAGTTTCAAAATTTCGAAATTTCAAAATATCAAAATTTTAAAATTTCGAAATTTTAAAATTTCAAAATTGCAAAACTTCAAAATTTCAAAATTTCAAAATTTCAAAATTTCAAAATTTCAAAATTTCAAAATTTTAAAATTTCAAAATATCAATATTTCAAAATTTCAAAATTTCAAAATTTCAAAATTTCATAATTTAAAAATTTCAAAATTTCAAAATTTCAAAATTTCAAAATTTCAAAATTTCAAAATTTCAAAATTTCAAAATTACAAAATTTCAAAATTTCTGAATTTCAAAATTTTAAAATTTCAAAATTTCAAAATTTCAAAATTTCAAAATTTCAAAATTTCAAAATTTCAAAATTCCAAAATTCCAAAATTCCAAAATTTCAAAATATCAAAATTTCAAAATTTCAAAATTTCAAAATTTCAAAATTTCAAAATTTCAAAATTTCAAAATTTCAAAATTTCAAAATTTCAAAATTTCAAAATTTCAAAATTTCAAAATTTCAAAATTTCAAAATTTCTGAATTTCAAATTTTCAAAATTTCAAAATATCAAAATTTCGAAATTTCAAAATTTCAAAATTTTTAAATTTCAAAATTTCAAAATTTCTGAATTTCAAAATTTCAAAATTTCAAAATATCAAAATTTCAAAATTTCAAAATTCCAAAATTTCAAAATTTCAAAATTTCAAAATTTAAAAATATCAAAATTTCAAAATATCAAAATTTCAAAATTTCAAAATTTTAAAATTTAAAAATATCAAAATTTCAAAATATCAAAATTTCGAAATTTAAAAATTTCAAAATTTTTAAATTTCAAAATTTCAAAATTTCTGAATTTCAAAATTTCAAAATTTCGAAATATCAAAATTTCAAAATTTCAAAATTCCAAAATTTCAAAATTTCAAAATTTAAAAATATCAAAATTTCAAAATATCAAAATTTCAAAATTTCAAAATTTCAAAATTTCAAAATTTCAAAATTTCAAAATTTCAAATTTTAAAATTTCAAAATTTCAAAGTTTCAAAATTTTAAAATTTCAAAATTTCAAAATTTCAAAATTTCGAAATTTCAAAATTTCAAAATTTCGAAATTTCAAAATTTCAAAATTTCAAAATTTCAAAATTTCAAAACTTCAAAATTTCTAAATTTCAAAATTTCAAAATTTCAAAATTTTTAAATTAAAAAATTCCAAAATCTCATAATTTAAAATTTAAAAATTTCAAAATTTCAAAATTTCAAAATTTCAGAATTTCAAAATTTCGAAATTTCAAAATTTTAAAATTTCAAAATTTCAAAATTTCAAAATTTCAAAATTTCTAAATTTCTAAATTTCTAAATTTCAAAATTTCAAAATTTCAAAATTTCAAAATTTCAAAATTTCAAAATTTCAAAATTTCAAAATATCAAAATTTTAAAATTTCAAAATTTCAAACTTTCAAAATTTCAAAATTTCAAAATTTCAAAATTTCAAAATTTCAAAATTTCAAAATTTCAAAATTTCTAAATTTCCAAATTTCAAAATTTCAAAATTTCAAAATTTCAAAATTTCAAAATTTCAAAATTTCAAAATTTCAAAATTTCAAAATTTCAAAATTTCAAAATTTCAAAATTTCAAAATTTCAAAATTTCAAAATATCAAAATTTTAAAATTTCAAAATTTCAAACTTTCAAAATTTCAAAATTTCAAAACTTCAAACTTTCAAAATTTCAAAATTACGAAACTGTAAATTTTCAAAATTTCAAAATTTCAAAATTTCAAAATTTCAAAATTTCAAAATTTCAAAATTTCAAAATTTCAAAATTTCAAAATTTCAAAATTTCAAAATTTCAAAATTTCTAAATTTCAAAATTTCTAAATTTCAAAATTTCAAAATTTCAAATTTCAGAATTGTAAAACTTTAAAAATTTAAAAATTTAAAAATTTAAAAATTTAAAAATTTAAAAATTAAAAAATATAAAAATTTAAAAACTTAAAAATTAAAAATTTAAAAAATTAAAAATTTAAAAATTTAAATATTTAAAAATTTTAAAATTTTAAAATTTTAAAATCTTAAAATTTCAAAACTTCAAAATTTCAAAATTTTAAAATTTCAAAATTTCAAAATTTCAAAATTTCAAAATTTTAAAATTTCAAAATTTCAAAATTTCAAAATTCCAAAATTTCAAAACTTAAAAATTTCAAAATTTCAAAATTTTAAAATTTCAAAATTTCAAAATTTTAAAATTTCAAAATTTCAAAATTTCAAAATTTCAAAATTTTAAAATTTCAAAATTTCAAAATTTCAAAATTTCAAAATTTCAAAATTTCAAAATTTCAAAATATCAAAATTTTAAAATTTCAAAATTTCAAACTTTCAAAATTTCAAAATTTCAAAACTTCAAACTTTCAAAATTTCAAAATTACGAAACTTTAAATTTTCACAATTTCAAAATTTCAAAATTTCAAAATTTCAAAATTTCAAAATTTCAAAATTTCAAAATTTCAAAATTTCAAAATTTCAAAATTTCAAAATTTCAAAATTTCAAAATTTCAAAATTTCAAAATTTCAAAATTTCAAAATTTCAAAATTTCAAAATTTCAAAATTTCAAAATTTCAAAATTTCAAAATTTCAAAATTTCAAAATTTCAAATTTTCAAAATTTCAAAATTTCAAAATTTCAAAATTTCAAAATTTCAAAATTTCAAAATTTTAAAATTTCAAAATTTCAAAATTTCAAAATTTCAAAATTTCAAAATTTCAAAATTTCAAAATTTCAAAATTTTAAAATTTCAAAATTTCAAAATTTCAAAATTCCAAAATTTCAAAATTTCAAAATTTTAAAATTTCAAAATTTCAAAATTTCAAAATTTCAAAATTTTAAAATTTCAAAATTTCAAAATTTCAAAATTTCAAAATTTCAAAATTTCAAAATTTCAAAATTTCAAAATTTCAAAATTTCAAAATTTCAAAATTTCAAAATTTCAGAATTTCAAAATTTCAAAATTTCAAAATTTCAAAATATCAAAATTTCAAAGTTTCAAAATTTCGAAATTTCAAAATATCAAAATTTCAAAATTTCGAAATTTTAAAATTTCAAAATTGCAAAATTTCAAAATTTCAAAATTTCAAAATTTCAAAATTTCAAAATTTCCAAATTTCAAAATTTCAAAATTTCAAAATTTCAAAATTTCAAAATTTCAAAATTTTAAAATTTCAAAATATCAAAATTTCAAAATTTCAAAATTTCAAAATTTCAAAATTTCATAATTTCAAAATTTTAAAATTTCAAAATTTCAAAATTTCAAAATTTCAAAATTTCAAAATTTCAAAATATCAAAATTTCAAAATTTCAAAATTTCATAATTTAAAAATTTCAAAATTTCAAAATTTCAAAATTTCAAAATTTCAAAATTTCAAAATATCAAAATTTCAAAATTTCAAAATTTCAAAATTTCAAAATTTCAAAATTTCAAAATTTCTGAATTTCAAAATTTCAAAATTTCAAAATTTCAAAATTTCAAAATTTCAAAATTTCAAAATTTCAAAATTTCAAAATTTTAAAATTTCAAAATTTCAAAATTCCAAAATTCCAAAATTTCAAAATTTCAAAATATCAAAATTTCAAAATTTCAAAATTTCAAAATTTCAAAATTTCAAAATTTCAAAATTTCAAAATTTCAAAATTTCAAAATTTCAAAATTTCAAAATTTCAAAATTTCAAAATATCAAAATTTCAAAATTTCAAAATTTCAAAATTTCAAAATTTCCATATTTCAAAATTTCAAAATTTCAAAATTTCAAAATTTCAAAATTTCAAAATTTCTGAATTTCAAATTTTCAAAATTTCAAAATATCAAAATTTCGAAATTTCAAAATTTCAAAATTTTTTAAATTTTAAAATTTCAAAATTTCTGAATTTCAAAATTTCAAAATTTCAAAATATCAAAATTTCAAAATTTCAAAATTCCAAAATTTCAAAATTTCAAAATTTAAAAATATCAAAATTTCAAAATATCAAAATTTCGAAATTTCAAATTTTCAAAATTTTTAAATTTCAAAATTTCAAAATTTCTGAATTTCAAAATTTCAAAATTTCGAAATATCAAAATTTCAAAATTTCAAAATTCCAAAATTTCAAAATTTCAAAATTTCAAAATTTAAAAATATCAAAATTTCAAAATATCAATATTTCAAAATTTCAAAATTTCAAAATTTCAAAATTTCAAAATTTCAAAATTTCAAATTTTAAAATTTCAAAATTTCAAAGTTTCAAAATTTTAAAATTTCAAAATTTCAAAATTTCATAATTTCGAAATTTCAAAATTTCAAAATTTCGAAATTTCAAAATTTCAAAATTTCGAAATTTCAAAATTTCAAAATTTCAAAATTTCGAAATTTCAAAACTTCAAAATTTCTAAATTTCAAAATTTCAAAATTTCAAAATTTTTAAATTAAAAAAATTCCAAAATCTCATAATTTAAAATTTAAAAATTTCAAAATTTCAAAATTTCAGAATTTCAAATTTTCGAAATTTCAAAATTTTAAAATTTCAAAATTTCAAAATTTCAAAATTTAAAAACTTAAAAATGTAAAACTTTCAAAATTTCGAAATTTCAAAATTTCAAAATTTTAAAATTTCAACATTTTAAAATTTCGAAATTTCAAAATTTCAAAATTTCAAAATTTCAAAATTTCAAAATTTCAAAATTTCAAAATTTCAAAATTTCAAAATTTCAAAATTTCAAAATTTCTAAATTTCTAAATTTCTAAATTTCAAAATTTCAAAATTTAAAAATTTCAAAATTACAAAATTTCAAAATTTCAAAATTTCAAAATTTCAAAATTTCAAAATATCAAAATTTTAAAATTTCAAAATTTCAAACTTTCAAAATTTCAAAATTTCAAAACTTCAAACTTTCAAAATTTCAAAATTACGAAACTTTAAATTTTCAAAATTTCAAAATTTCAAAATTTCAAAATTTCAAAATTTCAAAATTTCAAAATTTCAAAATTTCAAAATTTCAAAATTTCAAAATTTCAAAATTTCAAAATTTCAAAATTTCAAAATTTCAAAATTTCAAAATTTCAAAATTTCAAAATTTCAAAATTTCAAAATTTCAAAATTTCAAAATTTCAAAATTTCAAAATTTCAAAATTTCAAAATTTCAAAATTTGAAAATTTTAAAATTTCAAAATTTCAAAATTTCAGAATTTCAAAATTTCAAAATTTCAAAATTTCAAAATATCAAAATTTCAAAGTTTCAAAATTTCGAAATTTCAAAATATCAAAATTTTAAAATTTCGAAATTTTAAAATTTCAAAATTGCAAAATTTCAAAATTTCAAAATTTCAAAATTTAAAAATTTCAAAATTTCAAAATTTCAAAATTTCAAAATTTCCAAATTTCAAAATTCCAAATTTCAAAATTTCAAAATTTCAAAATTTCAAAATTTCAAAATTTCAAAATTTCAAAATTTCAAAATTTCAAAATTTCAAATTTTCAAAATTTCAAAATTTCAAAATTTCAAAATTTCAAAATTTCAAAATTTCAAAATTTTAAAATTTCAAAATTTCAAAATTTCAAAATTTCAAAATTTCAAAATTTCAAAATTTCAAAATTTCAAAATTTCAAAATTTCAAAATTTTAAAATTTCAAAATTTCAAAATTTCAAAATTCCAAAATTTCAAAATTTCAAAATTTTAAAATTTCAAAATTTCAAAATTTCAAAATTTCAAAATTTTAAAATTTCAAAATTTCAAAATTTCAAAATTTCAAAATTTCAAAATTTCAAAATTTCAAAATTTCAAAATTTCAAAATTTCAAAATTTCAAAATTTCAAAATTTCAGAATTTCAAAATTTCAAAATTTCAAAATTTCAAAATATCAAAATTTCAAAGTTTCGAAATTTCGAAATTTCAAAATATCAAAATTTCAAAATTTCGAAATTTTAAAATTTCAAAATTGCAAAATTTCAAAATTTCAAAATTTCAAAATTTCAAAATTTCAAAATTTCAAAATTTCCAAATTTCAAAATTTCAAAATTTCAAAATTTCAAAATTTCAAAATTTCAAAATTTTAAAATTTCAAAATATCAAAATTTCAAAATTTCAAAATTTCAAAATTTCATAATTTCAAAATTTTAAAATTTCAAAATTTCAAAATTTCAAAATTTCAAAATTTCAAAATTTCAAAATATCAAAATTTCAAAATTTCAAAATTTCATAATTTAAAAATTTCAAAATTTCAAAATTTCAAAATTTCAAAATTTCAAAATTTCAAAATTTCAAAATATCAAAATTTCAAAATTTCAAAATTTCAAAATTTCAAAATTTCAAAATTTCAAAATTTCTGAATTTCAAAATTTCAAAATTTCAAAATTTCAAAATTTCAAAATTTCAAAATTTTAAAATTTCAAAATTTCAAAATTCCAAAATTCCAAAATTTCAAAATTTCAAAATATCAAAATTTCAAAATTTCAAAATTTCAAAATTTCAAAATTTCAAAATTTCAAAATTTCAAAATTTCAAAATTTCAAAATTTCAAAATTTCAAAATTTCAAAATTTCAAAATATCAAAATTTCAAAATTTCAAAATTTCAAAATTTCAAAATTTCAAAATTTCCATATTTCAAAATTTCAAAATTTCAAAATTTCAAAATTTCAAAATTTCAAAATTTCTGAATTTCAAATTTTCAAAATTTCAAAATATCAAAATTTCGAAATTTCAAAATTTCAAAATTTTTTAAATTTTAAAATTTCAAAATTTCTGAATTTCAAAATTTCAAAATTTCAAAATATCAAAATTTCAAAATTTCAAAATTCCAAAATTTCAAAATTTCAAAATTTAAAAATATCAAAATTTCAAAATATCAAAATTTCGAAATTTCAAATTTTCAAAATTTTTAAATTTCAAAATTTCAAAATTTCTGAATTTCAAAATTTCAAAATTTCGAAATATCAAAATTTCAAAATTTCAAAATTCCAAAATTTCAAAATTTCAAAATTTAAAAATATCAAAATTTCAAAATATCAATATTTCAAAATTTCAAAATTTCAAAATTTCAAAATTTCAAAATTTCAAAATTTCAAAATTTCAAAATTTCAAATTTTAAAATTTCAAAATTTCAAAGTTTCAAAATTTTAAAATTTCAAAATTTCAAAATTTCATAATTTCGAAATTTCAAAATTTCAAAATTTCGAAATTTCAAAATTTCAAAATTTCGAAATTTCAAAATTTCAAAATTTCAAAATTTCGAAATTTCAAAACTTCAAAATTTCTAAATTTCAAAATTTCAAAATTTTTAAATTAAAAAAATTCCAAAATCTCATAATTTAAAATTTAAAAATTTCAAAATTTCAAAATTTCAGAATTTCAAATTTTCGAAATTTCAAAATTTTAAAATTTCAAAATTTCAAAATTTCAAAATTTAAAAACTTAAAAATGTAAAAATTTCAAAATTTCGAAATTTCAAAATTTCAAAATTTTTAAATTTCAACATTTTAAAATTTCGAAATTTCAAAATTTCAAAATTTCAAAATTTCAAAATTTCAAAATTTCAAAATTTCAAAATTTCAAAATTTCAAAATTTCAAAATTTCAAAATTTCAAAATTTCTAAATTTCTAAATTTCTAAATTTCAAAATTTCAAAATTTAAAAATTTCAAAATTACAAAATTTCAGAATTTCAAAATTTCAAAATTTCAAAATATCAAAATTTTAAAATTTCAAAATTTCAAACTTTCAAAATTTCAAAATTTCAAAATTTCCAAATTTCAAAATTTCAAAATTTCAAAATTTCAAAATTTCAAAATTTCAAAATTTCAAAATTTCATAATTTAAAAATTTCAAAATTTCAAAATTTCAAAATGTCAAAATTTCAAAATTTTAAAATTTCAAAATTTCAAAATTTCAAAATTTCAAAATTACAAAATTTCAAAATTTCTGAATTTCAAAATTTCAAAATTTCAAAATTTCAAAATTTCAAAATTTCAAAATTTCAAAATTTCAAAATTTCAAAATTTCAAAATTTCAAAATTTCAAAATTTCAAAATTTCAAAATTCCAAAATTCCAAAATTTCAAAATTTCAAAATATCAAAATTTCAAAATTTCAAAATTTCAAAATTTCAAAATTTCAAAATTTCAAAATTTCAAAATTTTAAAATTTCAAAATTTCAAAATTTCAAAATTTCAGAATATCAAAATTTCAAAATTTCAAAATTTCAAAATTTCAAAATTTCAAAATTTCAAAATTTCAAAATTTCCATATTTCAAAATTTCAAAATTTCAAAATTTCAAAATTTCAAAATTTCAAAATTTCAAAATTTCAAAATTTCTGAATTTCAAATTTTCAAAATTTCAAAATATCAAAATTTCGAAATTTCAAAATTTCAAAATTTTTAAATTTCAAAATTTCAAAATTTCTGAATTTCAAAATTTCAAAATTTCAAAATATCAAAATTTCAAAATTTCAAAATTTCAAAATTCCAAAATTTCAAAATTTAAAAATATCAAAATTTCAAAATATCAAAATTTCAAAATTTCAAAATTTCAAAATTTAAAAATATCAAAATTTCAAAATATCAAAATTTCAAAATTTAAAAATATCAAAATTTCAAAATATCAAAATTTCGAAATTTCAAAATTTCAAAATTTTTAAATTTCAAAATTTCAAAATTCCAAAATTTCAAAATTTCAAAATTTCAAAATTTCAAAATTTCAACATTTCAAAATTTCAAAATTTCAAAATTTCTAAATTTCAAAATTTCAAAATTTCAAAATTTCAAAATTTCAAAATTTCAAAATTTCAAAATTTCAGAATTGTAAAACTTTAAAAATTTAAAAATTGAAAAATTTAAAATTTTAAAAATTTAAAAATTTAAAAATTTAAAAATTTAAAAATTAAAAAATATAAAAATTTAAAAACTTAAAAATTAAAAATTTAAAAAATTAAAAATTTAAAAATTTAAATATTTAAAAATTTTAAAATTTTAAAATTTTAAAATCTTAAAATTTCAAAACTTCAAAATTTCAAAATTTTAAAATTTCAAAATTTCAAAATTTCAAAATTTCAAAATTTTAAAATTTCAAAATTTCAAAATTTCAAAATTCCAAAATTTCAAAATTTAAAAATTTCAAAATTTCAAAATTTTAAAATTTCAAAATTTCAAAATTTTAAAATTTCAAAATTTCAAAATTTCAAAATTTCAAAATTTCAAAATTTCAAAATTTCAAAATTTCAAAATTTCAAAATTTCAAAATTTCAAAATTTCAAAATTTCAAAATATCAAAATTTTAAAATTTCAAAATTTCAAACTTTCAAAATTTCAAAATTTCAAAACTTCAAACTTTCAAAATTTCAAAATTACGAAACTTTAAATTTTCACAATTTCAAAATATCAAAATTTCAAAATTTCAAAATTTCAAAATTTCAAAATTTCAAAATTTCAAAATTTCAAAATTTCAAAATTTCAAAATTTCAAAATTTCAAAATTTCAAAATTTCAAAATTTCAAAATTTCAAAATTTCAAAATTTCAAAATTTCAAAATTTCAAAATTTCAAAATTTCAAAATTTCAAAATTTCAAAATTTCAAAATTTCAAAATTTCAAAATTTCAAAATTTCAAAATTTCAAAATTTCAAAATTTCAAAATTTCAAATTTTCAAAATTTCAAAATTTCAAAATTTCAAAATTTCAAAATTTCAAAATTTCAAAATTTTAAAATCTCAAAATTTCAAAATTTCAAAATTTCAAAATTTCAAAATTTCAAAATTTCAAAATTTCAAAATTTTAAAATTTCAAAATTTCAAAATTTCAAAATTTCAAAATTTCAAAATTTCAAAATTTCAAAATTTCAAAATTTCAAAATTTCAAAATTTCAAAATTTCAAAATTTCAAAATTTCAAAATTTCAAAATTTCAAAATTTCAAAATTTCAAAATTTCAGAATTTCAAAATTTCAAAATTTCAAAATTTCAAAATATCAAAATTTCAAAGTTTCAAAATTTCGAAATTTCAAAATATCAAAATTTCAAAATTTCGAAATTTTAAAATTTCAAAATTGCAAAATTTCAAAATTTCAAAATTTCAAAATTTCAAAATTTCCAAATTTCAAAATTTCAAAATTTCAAAATTTCAAAATTTCAAAATTTCAAAATTTCAAAATTTTAAAATTTCAAAATATCAAAATTTCAAAATTTCAAAATTTCATAATTTCAAAATTTCAAAATTTCAAAATTTCAAAATTCCAAAATTTCAAAATTTCAAAATTTCAAAATTTCAAAATTTCAAAATTTCAAAATTTCAAAATTTCAAAATTTCATAATTTAAAAATTTCAAAATTTCAAAATTTCAAAATTTCAAAATTTCAAAATTTCAAAATTTCAAAATTTCAAAATTTCAAAATTTCAAAATTTCTGAATTTCAAAATTTCAAAATTTCAAAATTTCAAAATTTCAAAATTTCAAAATTTCAAAATTTTAAAATTTCAAAATTTCAAAATTCCAAAATTCCAAAATTTCAAAATTTCAAAATATCAAAATTTCAAAATTTCAAAATTTCAAAATTTCAAAATTTCAAAATTTCAAAATTTCAAAATTTCAAAATTTCAAAATTTCAAAATTTCAAAATATCAAAATTTCAAAATTTCAAAATTTCAAAATTTCAAAATTTCAAAATTTCAAAATTTCAAAATTTCAAAATTTCAAAATTTCAAAATTTCCATATTTCAAAATTTCAAAATTTCAAAATTTCAAAATTTCAAAATTTCAAAATTTCAAAATTTCAAAATTTCAAAATTTCTGAATTTCAAATTTTCAAAATTTCAAAATATCAAAATTTCGAAATTTCAAAATTTCAAAATTTTTAAATTTCAAAATTTCAAAATTTCTGAATTTCAAAATTTCAAAATTTCAAAATATCAAAATTTCAAAATTTCAAAATTCCAAAATTTCAAAATTTCAAAATTTCAAAATTTAAAAATATCAAAATTTCAAAATATCAAAATTTCGAAATTTCAAAATTTCAAAATTTTTAAATTTCAAAATTTCAAAATTTCTGAATTTCAAAATTTCAAAATTTCGAAATATCAAAATTTCAAAATTTCAAAATTCCAAAATTTCAAAATTTAAAAATATCAAAATTTAAAAATATCAAAATTTCAAAATTTCAAAATTTAAAAATTTCAAAATTTCAAAATTTCAAAATTTCAAAATTTCAAATTTTAAAATTTCAAAATTTCAAAGTTTCAAAATTTTAAAATTTCAAAATTTCAAAATTTCAAAATTTCGAAATTTCAAAATTTCAAAATTTCGAAATTTCAAAATTTCAAAATTTCAAAATTTCGAAATTTCAAAACTTCAAAATTTCTAAATTTCAAAATTTCAAAATTTCAAAATTTTTAAATTAAAAAATTCCAAAATCTCATAATTTAAAATTTAAAAATTTCAAAATTTCAAAATTTCAGAATTTCAAAATTTCGAAATTTCAAAATTTTAAAATTTCAAAATTTCCAAATTTCAAAATTTCAAAATTTAAAAACTTAAAAATGTAAAAATTTCAAAATTTCGAAATTTCAAAATTTCAAAATTTTAAAATTTCAACATTTTAAAATTTCGAAATTTCAAAATTTCAAAATTTCAAAATTTCAAAATTTCAAAATTTCAAAATTTCAAAATTTCTAAATTTCTAAATTTCAAAATTTCAAAATTTAAAAATTTCAAAATTTCAAAATTTCAAAATTTCAAAATTTCAAAATTTCAAAATTTCAAAATTTCAAAATATCAAAATTTTAAAATTTCAAAATTTCAAACTTTCAAAATTTCAAAATTTCAAAACTTCAAACTTTCAAAATTTCAAAATTACGAAACTTTAAATTTTCAAAATTTCAAAATTTCAAAATTTCAAAATTTCAAAATTTCAAAATTTCAAAATTTCAAAATTTCAAAATTTCAAAATTTCAAAATTTCAAAATTTCAAAATTTCAAAATTTCAAAATTTCAAAATTTCAAAATTTCAAAATTTCAAAATTTCAAAATTTCAAAATTTCAAAATTTCAAAATTTCAAAATTTCAAAATTTCAAAATTTCAAAATTTCAAAATTTCAAAATTTCAAAATTTCAAAATTTCAAAATTTCAAAATTTCAAAATTTCAAAATTTCAAAATTTCAAAATTTCAAAATTTCAAAATTTCAAAATTTCAAAATTTCAAAATTTCAAAATTTCAAAATTTCAAAATTTCAAAATTTCAAAATTTCAAAATTTCAAAATTTCAAAATTTCAAAATTTCAAAATTTCAAAATTTCAAAATTTCAAAATTTCAGAATTTCAAAATTTCAAAATTTCAAAATTTCAAAATATCAAAATTTCAAAGTTTCAAAATTTCGAAATTTCAAAATATCAAAATTTTAAAATTTCGAAATTTTAAAATTTCAAAATTGCAAAATTTCAAAATTTCAAAATTTCAAAATTTCAAAATTTCAAAATTTCAAAATTTCAAAATTTCAAAATTTCAAAATTTCAAAATTTCAAAATTTCAAAATTTCAAAATTTCAAAATTTTAAAATTTCAAAATATCAAAATTTCAAAATTTCAAAATTTCAAAATTTCATAATTTCAAAATTTCAAAATTTCAAAATTTCAAAATTTCAAAATTTCAAAATTTCAAAATTTCAAAATTTCAAAATTTCAAAATTTCAAAATTTCAAAATTTCAAAATTTCAAAATTTCAAAATTTCAAAATTTCAAAATTTCAAAATTTCAAAATTTCATAATTTAAAAATTTCAAAATTTCAAAATTTCAAAATTTCAAAATTTCAAAATTTCAAAATTTCAAAATTTCAAAATTTCAAAATTTCAAAATTTCAAAATTTCAAAATTACAAAATTTCAAAATTTCTGAATTTCAAAATTTCAAAATTTCAAAATTTCAAAATTTCAAAATTTCAAAATTTCAAAATTTCAAAATTTCAAAATTTCAAAATTTCAAAATTCCAAAATTCCAAAATTTCAAAATTTCAAAATATCAAAATTTCAAAATTTCAAAATTTCAAAATTTCAAAATTTCAAAATTTCAAAATTTCAAAATTTCAAAATTTCAAAATTTCAAAATTTTAAAATTTCAAAATTTCAAAATTTCAAAATTTCAAAATATCAAAATTTCAAAATTTCAAAATTTCAAAATTTCAAAATTTCAAAATTTCAAAATTTCAAAATTTCAAAATTTCCATATTTCAAAATTTCAAAATTTCAAAATTTCAAAATTTCAAAATTTCACAATTTCAAAATTTCAAAATTTCTGAATTTCAAATTTTCAAAATTTCAAAATATCAAAATTTCGAAATTTCAAAATTTCAAAATTTTTAAATTTCAAAATTTCAAAATTTCTGAATTTCAAAATTTCAAAATTTCAAAATATCAAAATTTCAAAATTTCAAAATTCCAAAATTTCAAAATTTTAAAATTTAAAAATATCAAAATTTCAAAATATCAAAATTTCAAAATTTCAAAATTTCAAAATTTAAAAATATCAAAATTTCAAAATATCAAAATTTCGAAATTTCAAAATTTCAAAATTTTTAAATTTCAAAATTTCAAAATTTCTGAATTTCAAAATTTCAAAATTTCGAAATATCAAAATTTCAAAATTTCAAAATTCCAAAATTTCAAAATTTCAAAATTTAAAAATATCAAAATTTCAAAATATCAAAATTTCAAAATTTCAAAATTTCAAAATTTCAAAATTTCAAAATTTCAAAATTTCAAATTTTAAAATTTCAAAATTTCAAAGTTTCAAAATTTTAAAATTTCAAAATTTCAAAATTTCAAAATTTCGAAATTTCAAAATTTCAAAATTTCGAAATTTCAAAATTTCAAAATTTCAAAATTTCGAAATTTCAAAACTTCAAAATTTCTAAATTTCAAAATTTCAAAATTTCAAAATTTCAAAATTTCAAAATTTTTAAATTAAAAAATTCCAAAATCTCATAATTTAAAATTTAAAAATTTCAAAATTTCAAAATTTCAAAATTTCAAAATTTCAGAATTCCAAAATCTCATAATTTAAAATTTAAAAATTTCAAAATTTCAAAATTTCAGAATTTCAAAATTTCGAAATTTCAAAATTTTAAAATTTCAAAATTTCAAAATTTCAAAATTTCAAAATTTAAAAACTTAAAAATGTAAAAATTTCAAAATTTCGAAATTTCAAAATTTCAAAATTTTAAAATTTCAACATTTTAAAATTTCGAAATTTCAAAATTTCAAAATTTCAAAATTTCAAAATTTCAAAATTTCAAAATTTCAAAATTTCAAAATTTCTAAATTTCTAAATTTCAAATTTCAAAATTTAAAAATTTGAAAATTTCAAAATTTCAAAATTTCAAAATTTCAAAATTTCAAAATTTCAAAATTTCAAAATTTCAAAATATCAAAATTTTAAAATTTCAAAATTTCAAACTTTCAAAATTTCAAAATTTCAAAACTTCAAACTTTCAAAATTTCAAAATTACGAAACTTTAAATTTTCAAAATTTCAAAATTTCAAAATTTCAAAATTTCAAAATTTCAAAATTTCAAAATTTCAAAATTTCAAAATTTCAAAATTTCAAAATTTCAAAATTTCAAAATTTCAAAATTTCAAAATTTCAAAATTTCAAAATTTCAAATTTCAAAATTTCAAAATTTCAAAATTTCAAAATTTCAAAATTTCAAAATTTCAAAATTCAAAATTTCAAAATTTCAAAATTTCAAAATTTCAAAATTTCAAAATTTCAAAATTTCAAAATTTCAGAATTTCAAAATTTCAAAATTTCAAAATTTCAAAATATCAAAATTTCAAAGTTTCAAAATTTCGAAATTTCAAAATATCAAAATTTTAAAATTTCGAAATTTTAAAATTTCAAAATTGCAAAATTTCAAAATTTCAAAATTTCAAAATTTCAAAATTTCAAAATTTCAAAATTTCAAAATTTCAAAATTTCAAATTTCAAAATTTCAAAATTTCAAAATTTCAAAATTTCAAAATTTCAAAATTTCAAAATTTCAAAATTTCAAAATTTCAAAATTTTAAAATTTCAAAATATCAAAATTTCAAAATTTCAAAATTTCAAAATTTCATAATTTCAAAATTTCAAAATTTCAAAATTTCAAAATTTCAAAATTTCAAATTTCAAAATTTCAAAATTTCAAAATTTCAAAATTTCAAAATTTCAAAATTTCAAAATTTCAAAATTTCAAATTTCAAAATTTCAAAATTTCAAAATTTCATAATTTAAAAATTTCAAAATTTCAAAATTTCAAAATTTCAAAATTTCAAAATTTCAAAATTTCAAAATTTCAAAATTTCAAAATTACAAAATTTCAAAATTTCTGAATTTCAAAATTTCAAAATTTCAAAATTTCAAAATTTCAAAATTTCAAAATTTCAAAATTTCAAAATTTCAAAATTTCAAAATTCCAAATTCCAAAATTTCAAAATTTCAAAATATCAAAATTTCAAAATTTCAAAATTTCAAAATTTCAAAATTTCAAAATTTCAAAATTTCAAAATTTTAAAATTTCAAAATTTCAAAATTTCAAAATTTCAAAATTTCAAAATATCAAAATTTCAAAATTTCAAAATTTCAAAATTTCAAAATTTCAAAATTTCAAAATTTCAAAATTTCAAAATTTCCATATTTCAAAATTTCAAAATTTCAAAATTTCAAAATTTCAAAATTTCACAATTTCAAAATTTCAAAATTTCTGAATTTCAAATTTTCAAAATTTCAAAATATCAAAATTTCGAAATTTCAAAATTTCAAAATTTTTAAATTTCAAAATTTCAAAATTTCTGAATTTCAAAATTTCAAAATTTCAAAATATCAAAATTTCAAAATTTCAAAATTCCAAAATTTCAAAATTTTAAAATTTAAAAATATCAAAATTTCAAAATATCAAAATTTCAAAATTTCAAAATTTCAAAATTTAAAAATATCAAAATTTCAAAATATCAAAATTTCGAAATTTCAAAATTTCAAAATTTTTAAATTTCAAAATTTCAAAATTTCTGAATTTCAAAATTTCAAAATTTCGAAATATCAAAATTTCAAAATTTCAAAATTCCAAAATTTCAAAATTTCAAAATTTCAAAATTTAAAAATATCAAAATTTCAAAATATCAAAATTTCAAAATTTCAAAATTTCAAAATTTCAAAATTTCAAAATTTCAAAATTTCAAATTTTAAAATTTCAAAATTTCAAAGTTTCAAAATTTTAAAATTTCAAAATTTCAAAATTTCAAAATTTCGAAATTTCAAAATTTCAAAATTTCGAAATTTCAAAATTTCAAAATTTCAAAATTTCGAAATTTCAAAACTTCAAAATTTCTAAATTTCAAAATTTCAAAATTTCAAAATTTCAAAATTTCAAAATTTTTAAATTAAAAAATTCCAAAATCTCATAATTTAAAATTTAAAAATTTCAAAATTTCAAAATTTCAAAATTTCAGAATTCCAAAATCTCATAATTTAAAATTTAAAAATTTCAAAATTTCAAAATTTCAGAATTTCAAAATTTCGAAATTTCAAAATTTTAAAATTTCAAAATTTCAAAATTTCAAATTTCAAAATTTAAAAACTTAAAAATGTAAAAATTTCAAAATTTCGAAATTTCAAATTTCAAAATTTTAAAATTTCAACATTTTAAAATTTCGAAATTTCAAAATTTCAAAATTTCAAAATTTCAAAATTTCAAAATTTCAAAATTTCAAAATTTCAAAATTTCAAAATTTCTAAATTTCTAAATTTCAAAATTTCAAAATTTCAAAATTTGAAAATTTCAAAATTTAAAAATTTCAAAATTTCAAAATTTCAAAATTTCTAAATTTCAAAATTTCAAAATATCAAAATTTTAAAATTTCAAAATTTCAAACTTTCAAAATTTCAAAATTTCAAAACTTCAAACTTTCAAAATTTCAAAATTACGAAACTTTAAATTTTCAAAATTTCAAAATTTCAAAATTTCAAAATTTCAAAATTTCAAAATTTCAAAATTTCAAAATTTCAAAATTTCAAAATTTCAAAATTTCAAAATTTCAAAATTTCAAAATTTCAAAATTTCAAAATTTCAAAATTTCAAAATTTCAAAATTTCAAAATTTCAAAATTTCAAATTTCAAAATTTCAAATTTCAAAATTTCAAAATTTCAAAATTTCAAAATTTCAAAATTTCAAAATTTCAAAATTTCAAAATTTCAAAATTTCAAAATTTCAAAATTTCAAAATTTCAAAATTTCAAAATTTCAAAATTTCAAAATTTCAAAATTTCAAAATTTCAAAATTTCAAAATTTCAAAATTTCAAAATTTCAAAATTTCAAAATTTCAAAATTTCAAAATTTCAAAATTTCAAAATTTCAAAATTTCAAAATTTCAAAATTTCAAAATTTCAAAATTTCAAAATTTCAAAATTTCAAAATTTCAAAATTTCAAAATTTCAAAATTTCAAAATTTCAAAATTTCAAAATTTCAAAATTTCAAAATTTCAAAATTTCAAAATTTCAAAATTTCAAAATTTCAGAATTTCAAAATTTCAAAATTTCAAAATTTCAAAATATCAAAATTTCAAAGTTTCAAAATTTCGAAATTTCAAAATATCAAAATTTTAAAATTTCGAAATTTTAAAATTTCAGAATTGCAAAATTTCAAAATTTCAAAATTTCAAAATTTCAAAATTTCAAAATTTCAAAATTTCAAATTTCAAAATTTCAAAATTTCAAAATTTCAAAATTTCAAAATTTCAAAATTTCAAAATTTCAAAATTTCAAAATTTTAAAATTTTAAAATTTCAAAATATCAAAATTTCAAAATTTCAAAATTTCAAAATTTCATAATTTCAAAATTTCAAAATTTCAAAATTTCAAAATTTCAAAATTTCAAAATTTCAAAATTTCAAAATTTCAAAATTTCATAATTTAAAAATTTCAAAATTTCAAAATTTCAAAATTTCAAAATTTCAAAATTTCAAAATTTCAAAATTTCAAAATTTCAAAATTACAAAATTTCAAAATTTCTGAATTTCAAAATTTCAAAATTTCAAAATTTCAAAATTCCAAAATTCCAAAATTTCAAAATTTCAAAATATCAAAATTTCAAAATTTCAAAATTTCAAAATTTCAAAATTTCAAAATTTCAAAATTTCAAAATTTCAAAATTTCAAAATTTTAAAATTTCAAAATTTCAAAATTTCAAAATTTCAAAATATCAAAATTTCAAAATTTCAAAATTTCAAAATTTCAAAATTTCAAAATTTCAAATTTCCATATTTCAAATTTCAAAATTTCAAAATTTCAAAATTTCAAAATTCACAATTTCAAAATTTCAAAATTTCTGAATTTCAAATTTTCAAAATTTCAAAATATCAAAATTTCATCAAAATTTCGAAATTTCAAAATTTCAAAATTTTTAAATTTCAAAATTTCAAAATTTCTGAATTTCAAAATTTCAAAATTTCAAAATATCAAAATTTCAAAATTTCAAAATTCCAAAATTTCAAAATTTCAAAATTTAAAAATATCAAAATTTCAAAATATCAAAATTTCAAAATTTCAAAATTTCAAATTTAAAAATATCAAAATTTCAAAATATCAAAATTTCGAAATTTCAAAATTTCAAATTTTTAAATTTCAAAATTTCAAAATTTCTGAATTTCAAAATTTCAAAATTTTGAAATATCAAAATTTCAAAATTTCAAAATTCCAAAATTTCAAAATTTCAAAATTTAAAAATATCAAAATTTCAAAATATCAAAATTTCAAAATTTCAAAATTTCAAAATTTCAAAATTTCAAATTTCAAAATTTCAAATTTAAAATTTCAAAATTTCAAAGTTTCAAAATTTTAAAATTTCAAAATTTCAAAATTTCAAAATTTCGAAATTTCAAAATTTCAAAATTTCGAAATTTCAAAATTTCAAAATTTCAAAATTTCGAAATTTCAAAACTTCAAAATTTCTAAATTTCAAAATTTCAAAATTTCAAAATTTCAAAATTTCAAAATTTTTAAATTAAAAAATTCCAAAATCTCATAATTTAAAATTTAAAAATTTCAAAATTTCAAAATTTCAAATTTCAGAATTTCAAAATTTCGAAATTTCAAAATTTTAAAATTTCAAAATTTCAAAATTTCAAAATTTAAAAACTTAAAAATGTAAAAATTTCAAAATTTCGAAATTTCAAAATTTCAAAATTTCAAAATTTTAAAATTTCAACATTTTAAAATTTCGAAATTTCAAAATTTCAAAATTTCAAAATTTCAAAATTTCAAAATTTCAAAATTTCAAAATTTCAAAATTTCAAAATTTCAAAATTTCAAAATTTCAAAATTTCAAAATTTCAAAATTTCAAAATTTCAAAATTTCTAAATTTCTAAATTTAAAAATTTCAAAATTTAAAAATTTCAAAATTTCAAAATTTCAAAATTTCAAAATTTCAAAATTTCAAAATTTCAAAATTTCAAAATTTCAAAATTTCAAAATTTCAAAATTTCAAAATTTCAAAATATCAAAATTTTAAAATTTCAAAATTTCAAACTTTCAAAATTTCAAAATTTCAAAACTTCAAACTTTCAAAATTTCAAAATTACGAAACTTTAAATTTTCAAAATTTCAAAATTTCAAAATTTCAAAATTTCAAAATTTCAAAATTTCAAAATTTCAAAATTTCAAAATTTCAAAATTTCAAAATTTCAAAATTTCAAAATTTCAAAATTTCAAAATTTCAAAATTTCTAAATTTCAAAATTTCAAAATTTCAAAATTTCAAAATTTCAAAATTTCAAAATTTCAAAATTTCAAAATTTCAGAATTGTAAAACTTTAAAAATTTAAAAATTTAAAAATTTAAAATTTTAAAAATTTAAAAATTTAAAAATTTAAAAATTTAAAAATTTAAAAATTAAAAAATATAAAAATTTAAAAACTTAAAAATTAAAAATTTAAAAAATTAAAAATTTAAAAATTTAAAAATTTAAATATTTAAAAATTTTAAAATTTTAAAATTTTAAAATTTCAAAATTTCAAAATTTCAAAATTTTAAAATTTCAAAATTTCAAAATTTTAAAATTTCAAAATTTCAAAATTTCAAAATTCCAAAATTTCAAAATTTAAAAATTTCAAAATTTCAAAATTTTAAAATTTCAAAATTTCAAAATTTCAAAATTTCAAAATTTTAAAATTTCAAAATTTCAAAATTTCAAAATTTCAAAATTTCAAAATTTCAAAATTTCAAAATTTCAAAATTTCAAAATTTCAAAATATCAAAATTTTAAAATTTCAAAATTTCAAACTTTCAAAATTTCAAAATTTCAAAACTTCAAACTTTCAAAATTTCAAAATTACGAAACTTTAAATTTTCAAAATTTCAAAATTTCAAAATTTCAAAATTTCAAAATTTCAAAATTTCAAAATTTCAAAATTTCAAAATTTCAAAATTTCAAAATTTCAAAATTTCAAAATTTCAAAATTTCAAAATTTCAAAATTTCAAAATTTCAAAATTTCAAAATTTCAAAATTTCAAAATTTCAAAATTTCAAATTTTCAAAATTTCAAAATTTCAAAATTTCAAAATTTCAAAATTTTAAAATTTCAAAATTTCAAAATTTCAAAATTTCAAAATTTCAAAATTTCAAAATTTCAAAATTTCAAAATTTCAAAATTTCAAAATTTCAAAATTTCAAAATTTCAAAATTTCAAAATTTCAAAATTTCAAAATTTCAAAATTTCAAAATTTCAAAATTTTAAAATTTCAAAATTTCAAAATTTCAAAATTTCAAAATTTCAAAATTTCAAAATTTCAAAATTTCAAAATTTCAAAATTTCAAAATTTCAAAATTTCAAAATTTCAAAATTTCAAAATTTCAAAATTTCAAAATTTCAAAATTTCAAAATTTCAAAATTTCAAAATTTCAAAATTTCAAAATTTCAAAATTTCAAAATTTCAAAATTTCAAAATTTCAAAATTTCAAAATATCAAAATTTCAAAGTTTCAAAATTTCGAAATTTCAAAATATCAAAATTTCAAAATTTCGAAATTTTAAAATTTCAAAATTGCAAAATTTCAAAATTTCAAAATTTTAAAATTTCAAAATTTCAAAATTTCCAAATTTCAAAATTTCAAAATTTCAAAATTTCAAAATTTCAAAATTTCAAAATTTCAAAATTTCAAAATTTCAAAATTTCAAAATTTCAAAATCTCAAAATTTTAAAATTTCAAAATATCAAAATTTCAAAATTTCAAAATTTCAAAATTTCATAATTTCAAAATTTCAAAATTTCAAAATTTCAAAATTTCAAAATTTCAAAATTTCAAAATTTCATAATTTAAAGATTTCAAAATTTCAAAATTTCAAAATTTCAAAATTTCAAAATTTCAAAATTTCAAAATTTCAAAATTTCAAAATTTCAAAATTTCAAAATTTCAAAATTTCAAAATTTCTGAATTTCAAAATTTCAAAATTTCAAAATTTCAAAATTTCAAAATTTCAAAATTTTAAAATTTCAAAATTTCAAAATTCCAAAATTCCAAAATTTCAAAATTTCAAAATATCAAAATTTCAAAATTTCAAAATTTCAAAATTTCAAAATTTCAAAATTTCAAAATTTCAAATTTCAAAATTTCAAAATTTCAAAATTTCAAAATTTCAAAATTTCAAAATTTCAAAATTTCAAAATTTCAAAATATCAAAATTTCAAATTTCAAAATTTCAAAATTTCAAAATTTCAAAATTTCAAAATTTCCATATTTCAAAATTTCAAAATTTCAAAATTTCAAAATTTCAAAATTTCAAAATTTCAAAATTTCAAAATTTCAAAATTTCAAAATTTCTGAATTTCAAATTTTCAAAATTTCAAAATATCAAAATTTCGAAATTTCAAAATTTCAAAATTTTTAAATTTCAAAATTTCAAAATTTCTGAATTTCAAAATTTCAAAATTTCAAAATATCAAAATTTCAAAATTTCAAAATTCCAAAATTTCAAAATTTCAAAATTTCAAAATTTAAAAATATCAAAATTTCAAAATATCAAAATTTCGAAATTTCAAAATTTCAAAATTTTTAAATTTCAAAATTTCAAATTTCTGTATTTCAAAATTTCGAAATATCAAAATTTCAAAATTTCAAAATTCCAAAATTTCAAAATTTCAAAATTTAAAAATATCAAAATTTCAAAATATCAAAATTTCAAAATTTCAAAATTTCAAAATTTCAAAATTTCAAAATTTCAAATTTTAAAATTTCAAAATTTCAAAGTTTCAAAATTTTAAAATTTCAAAATTTAAAAATTTAAAAATTTCGAAATTTCAAAATTTCAAAATTTCGAAATTTCAAAATTTCAAAATTTCAAAATTTCGAAATTTTAAAACTTCAAAATTTCTAAATTTCAAAATTTCAAAATTTCAAAATTTTTAAATTAAAAAATTCCAAAATCTCATAATTTAAAATTTAAAAATTTCAAAATTTCAAAATTTCAGAATTTCAAAATTCGAAATTTCAAAATTTTAAAATTTCAAAATTTCAAAATTTTTAAATTTAAAAACTTAAAAATGTAAAAATTTCAAAATTTCGAAATTTCAAAATATCAAAATTTTAAAATTTCAACATTTTAAAATTTCGAAATTTCAAAATTTCAAATTTCAAAATTTCAAAATTTCAAAATTTCAAAATTTCAAAATTTCTAAATTTCTAAATTTCTAAATTTCAAAATTTCAAAATTTCAAAATTTCAAAATTTCAAAATTTCAAAATTTCAAAATTTCAAAATTTCAAATTTCAAAATTTCAAAATTTCAAAATTTCAAAATTTCAAAATTTCAAAATATCAAAATTTTAAAATTTCAAAATTTCAAACTTTCAAAATTTCAAAACTTCAAACTTTCAAAATTTCAAAATTACGAAACTTTAAATTTTCAAAATTTCAAAATTTCAAAATTTCAAAATTTCAAATTTCAAAATTTCAAAATTTCAAAATTTCAAAATTTCAAAATTTCAAAATTTCAAAATTTCAAAATTTCAAAATTTCAAAATTTCAAAATATCAAAATTTCAAAATTTCAAAATTTCAAAATTTCAAAATTTCAAAATTTCAAAATTTCAAAATTTCAAAATTTCAAAATTTCAAAATTTCAAAATTTCAAAATTTCAAAATTTCAAACTTTCAAAATTTCAAAATTTCAAAATTTCAAAATTTCAAAATTTCAAAATTTCAAAATTTCAAAATTTCAAAATTTCAAAATTTCAAAATTTCAAAATTTCAAATTTCAAAATTTCAAAATTTCAAAATTTCAAAATTTCAAATTTCAAAATTTCAAAATTTCAAAATTTCAAAATTTCAAAATTTCAAAATTTCAAAATTCAGAATTTCAAAATTTCAAAATTTCAAAATATCAAAATTTCAAAATATCAAAATTTCAAAGTTTCAAAATTTCGAAATTTCAAAATATCAAAGTTTCAAAATTTCAAATTTCAAAATTTTAAAATTTTAAAATTTCAAAATTTCAAAATTTCAAAATTTCAAAATTTCAAAATTTCAAAATTTCAAAATTTCAAAATTTCAAAATTTCAAAATTTCAAAATTTCAAAATTTCAAAATTTCAAAATTTCAAAATTTCAAAATTTCAAAATTTCAAAATTTCAAAATTTCAAAATTTCAAAATTTCAAAATTTCAAAATTTCAAAATTTCAAAATTTCAAAATTTCAAAATATCAAAATTTCAAAATTTCAAAATTTCAAAATTTCATAATTTCAAAATTTCAAAATTTCAAAATTTCAAAATTTCAAAATTTCAAAATTTCAAAATTTCAAAATTTCAAAATTTCAAAATTTCAAAATTTCAAAATTTCAAAATTTCAAAATTTCAAAATTTCAAAATTCCAAAATTTCAAAATTTCAAAATTTCAAAATTTCAAAATTTCAAAATTTCAAAATTTCAAAATTTCATAATTTCAAAATTTCAAAATTTCAAAATTATTTTTTCAAAATTTCTGAATTTCAAAATTTCAAAATTTCACAATTTCAAAATTTCAACATTTCAAAATTTCAAAATTTCAAAATTCCAAAATTCCAAAATTTCAAAATTTCAAAATATCAAAATTTCAAAATTTCAAAATTTCAAAATTTCAAAATTTCAAAATTTCAAAATTTCAAAATTTCAAAATTTCAAAATTTCTGAATTTCAAATTTTCAAAATTTCAAAATATCAAAATTCCAAAATTTCAAAATTTTTAAATTTCAAAATTTCAAAATTTCTGAATTTCAAAATTTCAAAATTTCAAAATATCAAAATTTCAAAATTTCAAAATTTAAAAATATCAAAATTTCAAAATATCAAAATTTCAAAATTTCAAAATTTAAAATTTCAAAATTTCAAAATTTAAAAATTTCAAAATTTCAAAATTTCAAAATTTCAAAATTTCAAAATTTCAACATTTCAAAATTTCAAAATCTCAAAAATTTTAAATTTCAAAATTTCAAAATTTCAGAACTTCAAAATTTCAAAATTTCAAAATTTCAAAATTTTAAAATTTCAAAATTTTAAAATTTCAAAATTTCAAAATTTCAAAATTTCAAAATTTCAAAATTTCAAAATTTCAAAATTTCAAAATTAAAAAATTTCAAATTTCAAAATTTCAAAATTTCG
>CATPCP010000010.1:0-63044 GCA_955652365.1 Eristalinus aeneus
TTTTGAAATTTTGATATTTTGAAATTTTACAAGTTTGAAATTTTGATATTTTGAAATTTCGAAATTTTAAAATTTTGAAGTTTTGAAATTTTAGAATTTTGAAATTTTGATATTTTAAAATTGTGAAACTCTGAAATTTTGAAATTTTGAAATATTGGAATTTGAAATTTTGAAATTTTGAAATTTTGAAATTTTGAAATTATGAAATTTTGAAATATTGAAATTTTAAAATTTTGAAATATTGAAATTTTCAAATTTTCAAATTTTGATATTTTGAAATTTTGGTATATTGAAATTTTCAAATTTTGAAATTTCGAAATATTGAAATTTTGAAATTTTGAAATTTTGATATTTTGAAATTTTAAAAGTTTGAAATTTTGATATTTTGAAATTTTGAAATTTCGAATTTTAAAATTTTGAAGTTTTGAAATTTTAGAATTTTGAAATTTTGATATTTTGAAATTGTGAAACTCTGAAATTTTGAAATTTCGAAGTATTGAAATTTAAGAATTTTGATATTTGAAATTTTGAATCTCTGAGATTTTGAAATTTCGAAATATTGTAGTTTTGAAATTTTGCAATTTCAAAATATTGAAATGTTGAAATTTTCAAAATTTTCAATTTTAAAATTTTGATATTTGGAAACTTTAAATTTTTATTGTTTATTTATTTGAATATAAATGTTTTTAAATTTGAAATTTTGATATTCTGAAATTTGAAACTTTGAAATTTTGATATTCTGAAATTTTCAAATTTTGATATTTTGAAACATTGAAATTTTGAAATTTTGAAATTTCGAAATGCTGAAATTTTGAAATATTGACATTTTGAAATTTTGAAATTTTGATATTTTGATATTTTGAAATTTTGAAATTTTGAAATTTTGAAATTTTGAAATTTTGAAATTTTGAAATTTTGAAATTTTGAAATTTTTAAATTTTGAAATTTTGAAATTTTGAAATTTTGAAATTTTGAAATTTTGAAATTTTAAAAATTTGAAATTTTGAAATTTTGAAATTTTAATATTCTGAAATTTTGATATTTTGAAATTTTGAAATCTTGAAATTTGAAATTTTGAAATTTTGAAATTTTTGAAGTTTTGAAATTTTGAAATTTTGAAATTTTGAAATTTTGAAATTTTGAAATTTTGAAATTTTGATATTCTAGAATTTGGAATTTTGATATTCTAAAATTTTGAAATTTGTAAATTTTGATATTTTGATATTCTGAAATTTTGAAATATTGAAATTTTAAAATTTTGAAATTTTAATATTCTAAAATTTTGATATTTTGAAATATTGAAATTTTGAAAATTTTGAAATTTTAGAATTTTGAAATTTTGATATTTTGAAATTGTGAAACTCTGAAATTTTGAAATTTCGAAGAATTGAAATTTTGAAACTTAAGAATATTGAAATTTTGATATTTTGAAATTTTGAAATTTTAAAATTTTAAAATTTTGAAATATTGATATTCTGAAAATTTGAAATTTTGAATCTCTGAAATTTTGAAATTTCGAAATATTGAAGTTTTGAAATTTGCAATTTCGAACTATTGAAATTTTGATATTTTAGAATTTGGAATTTTGATATTATAAAATTTTGAAATTTGTAAATTTTGATATTCTGATATTCTAAAATTTTGAAATATTGAAATTTTAAAATTTTGAAATTTTGATATATTAGAATTTGGAATTCTGATATTCTAAAATTTTGAAATTTGTAAATTTTGATATTCTGAAATTTTGATATTTTGAAATTTTGAAATTTTGATATTCTGAAATTTTGAAATTTTGAAATTCTGAAATTCTGAAATTTTGAAATTTTGAAATTTTGATATTTTAGAATTTGGAATTTTGATATTCTAAAATTTTGAAATTTGTAAATTTGATATTTTGATATTCTGGAATTTTAAAATATTGAAATTTTAAAATTTTGATATTTTGAAATTTTAATATTCTAAAATTTCGATATTTTGAAATATTAAAATTTTCAAATTTTGAAATTTTGAAATGTTAGAGTTTTGAAGTTTTTATATTTTGAAAATTTGAAATTTTGAATCTCTGAAATTTTGAAATATCGAAATATTGAAGTTTGAAATTTTGCAATTTCGAAATATTGAAATTTTCAAAATTTTCAATTTAAAATATTTGGAAACTTTAAATTTTTATTGTTTATTTATTTGAATATAAATGTTTTGAAATTTTGAAATTTTGAAATTCTGAAATTTTGAAATTTTGAAATTTTGAAATTTTGAAATTTTAGAATTTTGAAGTTTTAGAATTTTGAAATTTTGATATTTTGAATTTGTGAAACTCTGAAATTTTGAAATTTTGAAATATTAGGGTTTTGAAATTTTGAAATCTAGAAATTTTGAAATTTTGCAATTTCGAACTATTGAAATTTTAAAATTTTCAAATTTTCAATTTTAAAATTTTGATATTTGGAAACTTTAAATTTTTATTGTTTATTTATTTGAATATAAATAATCTGAAATTTGGAAATTTTGAGATTTTTAAATTTTGAAATTTTGATATTCTGAAATTTTGAAATTTTAAAATTTTGAAATCTTGAAATTTTGAAAATTTGGAATTTTGAAATTTGAAATTTTGAAATTTTGAAATTTTAAAATTTTGAAATCGTGAAATTTTGAAATGCTGAAATTACGAAATTTTGAAATTTTTGAAATTTTGAACCAACATTAAATTTATTAGGGAAATTTCTTTATTAAGCAGAATTATAAGCTGATCATGTTAATATTCGTTTTAATTTTTTTATCCTTTTTTCAAGCAGCTTATATATTGTATTTATATGCTTATGGAAAGCGTGGAAAATTATATACTGGTGTTTATTATTTATTATATTATATTATTAATATGAATATTTCTCAATATTTTTACATCGGTATCTTTTAAATTATCTGAAATAGGATTATTATGATTATAAAAGTGAATAGTTTAATTAAAATATTGATTTGTGGTGTCGATGATATGAATTTATTCATTTTAAATTGTGAAATACTTATCAATTCTTTTGTTCTTTTTTTTTCTTTTTGGTACACGAATTACTTTATTAATATTTTCATTTTATTTTATTTCAAATGAATTAATTTGTTTTTGAGTGAGAGGTTGATAATCTGAAATTTTGAAATTTCGATATTCTGAAATTTTGAAATTTTGAAATTTTGAAATTTTGAAATTCTGAAATTTTGAAATTTTGAAATTTTGAAATTTTGAAATTTTAGAATTTTGAAATTTTGATATTTTGAAAATTTGAAATCTTGAAGTTTTGAAATTTTGCAATTTCGATATATTGAAATTTTTAAATTTGAAATTTTGAAATTTTGAAATTTTGAAATTTTGATATTTTGAAATTTTGAAATTTTGATATTCTGAAATTTTGAAATATTGAAATATTAAAATTTTGAAATTGTGAAATTTTAATATTCTAAAATTTTGAAATTTGTAAGTTGTGATATTTTGATTTCCGAAATTTTGAAATATTGAAGTTTTAAAATTTTGAAATTTTAAAATTCTAAAATTTTTGATATTTTGAAATATTGAAATTCTCAAAATTTTGAAATTTTAAAATTTTGAAATCTAGAAATTTTGAAATTTTAAAATTTTGAAATTTTGATATTCTGAAATTTTGAAATTTTGATATTCTGAAAATTTGAAATTTTGAAATTTTGATATTTTAAAATTTGAGACTTTGAAATTTTGATATTCTGAAATTTTGAAATTTTGAAACTTTGAAATTTTGAAATTTTGAAATTTTGAAAAATTGAAATTTTGAAATTTTGGTATTTGGAATTTTGAAATTTTGAAATATTGAAATTTTGAAATATTGAAATTGTGAAATTTTGAAATTTTGAAATTTTGAAATTTTGAAATATTGAAATTTTGAAACTTTGAAATTTTGAAATTTTGAAATTTTGAAATTTTGAAGCATTGAAATTTTCAAATTTTGATATTTTGCAATTTTGAAATTATGAAATATTGAAATTTTCAAATTTTGATATTTTGCAATTTTGAAACTTTGAAATTTTGAAATTTTGAAATTTTGAAATTTTGAAATTTTGAAATTTTGAAATTTTGAAATTTTGAAATTTTGAATTTTTGAAATTTTGAAATATTGAAATTTTGAAATTTTGAAATTTTGAAATTTTGAAATTTTGAAATATTGAAATTTTGAAACTTTGAAATTTTGAAATTTTGAAATATTGAAATTTTGAAATATTGAAATTTTGAAATTTTGAAATTTTGAAATTTTGAACTTTTGAAATATTGAAATTTTCAAATTTTCAAATTTTGATATGTTGAAATTTCGAAATTTTGAAATTTGAAATTGTGAAATTTTGAAATTTTGAAATTTTGAGACTTTGAAATTTTTAAATTTTGAAATTTTAAAAAATTGGAATTTTTAAATTTTGAATTTTGAAATTTTGAAATTTTGAAATTTTGAAATTTTGAAATATTGAAATTTTGAAATTTTGAAATTTTGAAATTTTGAAATTTTCAAATTTTGGAATGTTGAAATTTTCAAATTTTGATATTTTGCAATTTTGAAATTTTGAAATTTTGAAATTTTGAAATTTTGAAATTTTGAAATTTTGAAATATTGAAATTTTGAAAATTTGAAATTTAAGAATTTTGAAATTTTGATATTTTGAAATTTTGAAATTTTGAAATTATGAAATATTGAAATTTTCAAATTTTGATATTTTGCAATTTTGAAATTTTGAAATTTTGAAATTTTGAAATTTTGAAATTTTGAAATTTTGAAATTTTGAAATTTTGAATTTTTGAAATTTTGAAATTTTGAAATATTGAAGTTTTGAAATTTTGAAATTTTGAAATTTTGAAATTTTGAAATATTGAAATTTTGAAATTTTGAAATTTTGAAATTTTGAAATATTGAAATTTTGAAATATTGAAATTTTGAAATTTTGAAATTTTGAAATTTTGAACTTTTGAAATATTGAAATTTTCAAATTTTCAAATTTTGATATGTTGAAATTTCGAAATTTTGAAATTTTGAAATTGTGAAATTTTGAAATTTTGAAATTTTGATATTCTAGAATTTGGAATTTTGATATTCTAAAATTTTGAAATTTGTAAATTTTGATATTTTGATATTCTGAAATTTTGAAATATTGAAATTTTAAAATTTTGAAATTTTAATATTCTAAAATTTTGATATTTTGAAATATTGAAATTTTGAAAATTTTGAAATTTTAGAATTTTGAAATTTTGATATTTTGAAATTGTGAAACTCTGAAATTTTGAAATTTCGAAATATTGAAGTTTTGAAATTTTGCAATTTCGAACTATTGAAATTTTGATATTATAAAATTTTGAAATTTGTAAATTTTGATATTCTGATATTCTAAAATGTTGAAATATTGAAATTTTAAAATTTTGAAATTTTGATATATTAGAATTTGGAATTTTGATATTCTAAAATTTTGAAATTTGTAAATTTTGATATTTTTATATTCTGAAATTTTGATATTTTGAAATTTTGAAATTTTGATATTCTGAAATTTTGAAATTCTGAAATTCTGAAATTTTGAAATTTTGAAATTTTGATATTTCAGAATTTGGAATTTTGATATTCTAAAATTTTGAAATTTCTAAATTTTGATATTTTGATATTCTGGAATTTTAAAATATTGAAATTTTAAAATTTTGATATTTTGAAATTTTAATATTCTAAAATTTCGATATTTTGAAATATTAAAATTTTCAAAATTTTGAAATTTTGGAATGTTAGAGTTTTAGAATTTTTATATTTTGAAAATTTGAAATTTTGAATCTCTGAAATTTTGAAATTTCGAAATATTGAAGTTTTGAAATTTTGCAATTTCGAAATATTGAAATTTTCAAAATTTTCAATTTTAAAATATTTGGAAACTTTAAATTTTTATTGTTTATTTATTTGAATATAAATGTTTTGAAATTTTGAAATTTTGAAATTTTGAAATTCTGAAATTTTGAAATTTTGAAATTTTGAAATTTTGAAATTTTGAAATTTTGAAATTTTGCAATTTCGAACTATTGAAATTTTGAAATTTTCAAAATTTTCAATTTTAAAATATTTGGAAACTTTAAATTTTTATTGTTTATTTATTTGAATATAAATGTTTCGAAATTTTGAAATTTTGATATTTAAATTTTGAAATTTTGATATTCTGAAATTTTGAAATTTTGAAATTTTGATATTCTGATATTTTAAAATTTCGAAATTTTGAAATTTTGAAATTTTGAAATTTTAGAATTTTGAAATTTTGATATTTTGAAATTGTGAAATTTTGAAATTTTGAAATTTTGAAATTTTGAACTTTTGAAAAATTGAAATTTTCAAATTTTCAAATTTTGATATGTTGAAATTTCGAAATTTTGAAATTTTGAAATTGTGAAATTTTGAAATTTTGAAATTTTGAGACTTTGAAATTTTTAAATTTTGAAATTTTGATATTCTGAAATTTTGAATTTTTGAAATTTTGAAATATTGAAATTTTGAAATTTTGAAATTTTGAAATTTTGAAATTTTGAAATATTGAAATTTTGAAACTTTGAAATTTTGAAATTTTGAAATATTGAAATTTTGAAATATTGAAATTTTGAAATTTTGAAATTTTGAAATTTTGAACTTTTGAAAAATTGAAATTTTCAAATTTTCAAATTTTGATATGTTGAAATTTCGAAATTTTGAAATTTTGAAATTGTGAAATTTTGAAATTTTGAAATTTTGAGACTTTGAAATTTTTAAATTTTGAAATTTTAAAAAATTGGAATTTTTAAATTTTGAATTTTGAAATTTTGAAATTTTGAAATTTTGAAATATTGAAATTTTGAAATTTTGAAATTTTGAAATTTTGAAATTTTGAAATTTTCAAATTTTGGAATGTTGAAATTTTCAAATTTTGATATTTTGCAATTTTGAAATTTTGAAATTTTGAAATTTTGAAATTTTGAAATTTTGAAATTTTGAAATATTGAAATTTTGAAAATTTGAAATTTAAGAATTTTGAAATTTTGATATTTTGAAATTTTGAAATTTTGAAATTATGAAATATTGAAATTTTCAAATTTTGATATTTTGCAATTTTGAAATTTTGAAATTTTGAAATTTTGAAATTTTGAAATTTTGAAATTTTGAAATTTTGAAATTTTGAAATTTTGAATTTTTGAAATTTTGAAATTTTGAAATATTGAAGTTTTGAAATTTTGAAATTTTGAAATTTTGAAATTTTGAAATATTGAAATTTTGAAATTTTGAAATTTTGAAATTTTGAAATATTGAAATTTTGAAATATTGAAATTTTGAAATTTTGAAATTTTGAAATTTTGAAATTTTGAACTTTTGAAATATTGAAATTTTCAAATTTTCAAATTTTGATATGTTGAAATTTCGAAATTTTGAAATTTTGAAATTGTGAAATTTTGAAATTTTGAAATTTTGATATTCTAGAATTTGGAATTTTGATATTCTAAAATTTTGAAATTTGTAAATTTTGATATTTTGATATTCTGAAATTTTGAAATATTGAAATTTTAAAATTTTGAAATTTTAATATTCTAAAATTTTGATATTTTGAAATATTGAAATTTTGAAAATTTTGAAATTTTAGAATTTTGAAATTTTGATATTTTGAAATTGTGAAACTCTGAAATTTTGAAATTTCGAAATATTGAAGTTTTGAAATTTTGCAATTTCGAACTATTGAAATTTTGATATTATAAAATTTTGAAATTTGTAAATTTTGATATTCTGATATTCTAAAATGTTGAAATATTGAAATTTTAAAATTTTGAAATTTTGATATATTAGAATTTGGAATTTTGATATTCTAAAATTTTGAAATTTGTAAATTTTGATATTTTTATATTCTGAAATTTTGATATTTTGAAATTTTGAAATTTTGATATTCTGAAATTTTGAAATTCTGAAATTCTGAAATTTTGAAATTTTGAAATTTTGATATTTCAGAATTTGGAATTTTGATATTCTAAAATTTTGAAATTTCTAAATTTTGATATTTTGATATTCTGGAATTTTAAAATATTGAAATTTTAAAATTTTGATATTTTGAAATTTTAATATTCTAAAATTTCGATATTTTGAAATATTAAAATTTTCAAAATTTTGAAATTTTGGAATGTTAGAGTTTTAGAATTTTTATATTTTGAAAATTTGAAATTTTGAATCTCTGAAATTTTGAAATTTCGAAATATTGAAGTTTTGAAATTTTGCAATTTCGAAATATTGAAATTTTCAAAATTTTCAATTTTAAAATATTTGGAAACTTTAAATTTTTATTGTTTATTTATTTGAATATAAATGTTTTGAAATTTTGAAATTTTGAAATTTTGAAATTCTGAAATTTTGAAATTTTGAAATTTTGAAATTTTGAAATTTTGAAATTTTGAAATTTTGAAATTTTGCAATTTCGAACTATTGAAATTTTGAAATTTTCAAAATTTTCAATTTTAAAATATTTGGAAACTTTAAATTTTTATTGTTTATTTATTTGAATATAAATGTTTCGAAATTTTGAAATTTTGATATTTAAATTTTGAAATTTTGATATTCTGAAATTTTGAAATTTTGAAATTTTGATATTCTGATATTTTAAAATTTCGAAATTTTGAAATTTTGAAATTTTAGAATTTTGAAATTTTGATATTTTGAAATTGTGAAACTCAAAAAAAAAAAAAAATTTTGAAATTTTGAACTCTAGAAATTTTGAAATTCTAAAATTTTAAAATATTGAAACTTGCAAATTTTGCTATTTTGAAATTTTGAAATATTGAAATTTTGAAATTTTGAAATTTTGAAATTATAAAATTTTGAAATATTGAAATATTGAAATCTTGGAATTTTGAAATTTGGAATTTTTAAATTTTGAAATTTTGAAATTTTAGAATTTTGAAATTTTGATATATTGAAAATTTGAAATTTTGAATGTTTGAAATTTTGAAATTTCGAAATATTGAAGTTTTGAAATTTTGCAATTTCGAAATATTGAAATTTTGATATTTTCATAATTTTCAATTTTAAAATTTTGATATTTGGAAACTTTAAATTGTTATTGTTTATTTATTTGAATATAAATGTTTTGAAATTTTGAAATTTTGAGATTTTGAAATTTTGAAAATTTGAAATTTAAGAATTTTGAAATTTTGATATTTTGAAATTTTGAAATTTTGAAATTATGAAATATTGAAATTTTCAAATTTTGATATTTTGCAATTTTGAAATTTTGAAATTTTGAAATTTTGAAATTTTGAAATTTTGAAATTTTGAAATTTTGAAATTTTGAATTTTTGAAATTTTGAAATTTTGAAATATTGAAGTTTTGAAATTTTGAAATTTTGAAATTTTCAAATTTTGGAATGTTGAAATTTTCAAATTTTGATATTTTGCAATTTTGAAATTTTGAAATTTTGATATTTTGCAATTTTGAAATTTTGAAATTTTGAAATTTTGAAATTTTGAAATTTTGAAATTTTGAAATTTTGAAATTTTGAAATTTTGAATTTTTGAAATTTTGAAATTTTGAAATTTTGAAATTTTGAAATTTTCAAATTTTGGAATGTTGAAATTTTCAAATTTTGATATTTTGCAATTTTGAAATTTTGAAATTTTGAAATTTTGAAATTTTGAAATTTTGAAATTTTGAAATATTGAAATTTTGAAAATTTGAAATTTAAGAATTTTGAAATTTTGATATTTTGAAATTTTGAAATTTTGAAATTATGAAATATTGAAATTTTCAAATTTCGATATTTTGCAATTTTGAAATTTTGAAATTTTGAAATTTTGAAATTTTGAAATTTTGAAATTTTGAAATTTTGAAATTTTGAAATTTTGAAATTTTGAATTTTTGAAATTTTGAAATTTTGATATATTGAAGTTTTGAAATTTTGAAATTTTGAAATTTTGAAATTTTGAAATATTGAAATTTTGAAATTTTGAAATTTTGAAATTTTGAAATATTGAAATTTTGAAATATTGAAATTTTGAAATTTTGAAATTTTGAAATTTTGAAATTTTGAACTTTTGAAATATTGAAATTTTCAAATTTTCAAATTTTGATATGTTGAAATTTCGAAATTTTGAAATTTTGAAATTGTGAAATTTTGAAATTTTGAAATTTTGATATTCTAGAATTTGGAATTTTGATATTCTAAAATTTTGAAATTTGTAAATTTTGATATTTTGATATTCTGAAATTTTGAAATATTGAAATTTTAAAATTTTGAAATTTTAATATTCTAAAATTTTGATATTTTGAAATATTGAAATTTTGAAAATTTTGAAATTTTAGAATTTTGAAATTTTGATATTTTGAAATTGTGAAACTCTGAAATTTTGAAATTTCGAAATATTGAAGTTTTGAAATTTTGCAATTTCGAACTATTGAAATTTTGATATTATAAAATTTTGAAATTTGTAAATTTTGATATTCTGATATTCTAAAATGTTGAAATATTGAAATTTTAAAATTTTGAAATTTTGATATATTAGAATTTGGAATTTTGATATTCTAAAATTTTGAAATTTGTAAATTTTGATATTTTTATATTCTGAAATTTTGATATTTTGAAATTTTGAAATTTTGATATTCTGAAATTTTGAAATTCTGAAATTCTGAAATTTTGAAATTTTGAAATTTTGATATTTCAGAATTTGGAATTTTGATATTCTAAAATTTTGAAATTTCTAAATTTTGATATTTTGATATTCTGGAATTTTAAAATATTGAAATTTTAAAATTTTGATATTTTGAAATTTTAATATTCTAAAATTTCGATATTTTGAAATATTAAAATTTTCAAAATTTTGAAATTTTGGAATGTTAGAGTTTTAGAATTTTTATATTTTGAAAATTTGAAATTTTGAATCTCTGAAATTTTGAAATTTCGAAATATTGAAGTTTTGAAATTTTGCAATTTCGAAATATTGAAATTTTCAAAATTTTCAATTTTAAAATATTTGGAAACTTTAAATTTTTATTGTTTATTTATTTGAATATAAATGTTTTGAAATTTTGAAATTTTGAAATTTTGAAATTCTGAAATTTTGAAATTTTGAAATTTTGAAATTTTGAAATTTTGAAATTTTGAAATTTTGAAATTTTGCAATTTCGAACTATTGAAATTTTGAAATTTTCAAAATTTTCAATTTTAAAATATTTGGAAACTTTAAATTTTTATTGTTTATTTATTTGAATATAAATGTTTCGAAATTTTGAAATTTTGATATTTAAATTTTGAAATTTTGATATTCTGAAATTTTGAAATTTTGAAATTTTGATATTCTGATATTTTAAAATTTCGAAATTTTGAAATTTTGAAATTTTGAAATTTTAGAATTTTGAAATTTTGATATTTTGAAATTGTGAAACTCAAAAAAAAAAAAAAATTTTGAAATTTTGAACTCTAGAAATTTTGAAATTCTAAAATTTTAAAATATTGAAACTTGCAAATTTTGCTATTTTGAAATTTTGAAATATTGAAATTTTGAAATTTTGAAATTTTGAAATTATAAAATTTTGAAATATTGAAATATTGAAATCTTGGAATTTTGAAATTTGGAATTTTTAAATTTTGAAATTTTGAAATTTTAGAATTTTGAAATTTTGATATATTGAAAATTTGAAATTTTGAATGTTTGAAATTTTGAAATTTCGAAATATTGAAGTTTTGAAATTTTGCAATTTCGAAATATTGAAATTTTGATATTTTCATAATTTTCAATTTTAAAATTTTGATATTTGGAAACTTTAAATTGTTATTGTTTATTTATTTGAATATAAATGTTTTGAAATTTTGAAATTTTGAGATTTTTAAATTTTGAAATTTTGAAATTTTGATATTCTGAAATTTTGCAATTTTGAAATTTTGAAATTCTGAAATATTGAAATTTTCAAATTTTCAAATTTTGATATTTTGAAATTTTGGTATATTGAAATTTTCAAATTTTGAAATTTCGAAATATTGAAATTTTGAAATTTTGAAATTTTGAAATTTTGATATTTTGAAATTTTAAAAGTTTGAAATTTTGATATTTTGAAATTTTGAAATTTCGAAATTTTAAAATTTTGAAGTTTTGAAATTTTAGAATTTTGAAATTTTGATATTTTGAAATTGTGAAACTCTGAAATTTTGAAATTTTGAAATATTGGAATTTTGAAATTTTGAAATTTTGAAATTATGAAATTTTGAAATATTGAAATTTTAAAATTTTGAAATATTGAAATTTTCAAATTTTCAAATTTTGATATTTTGAAATTTTGGTATATTGAAATTTTAAAATTTTGAAATTTCGAAATATTGAAATTTTGAAATTTTGATATTTTGAAATTTTAAAAGTTTGAAATTTTGATATTTTGAAATTTTGAAATTTCGAATTTTTAAAATTTTGAAGTTTTGAAATTTTAGAATTTTGAAATTTTGATATTTTGAAATTGTGAAAATCTGAAATTTTGAAATTTCGAAGTATTGAAATTTAAGAATTTTGATATTTTGAAATTTTGAAATTTTGAATCTCTGAAATTTTGAAATTTCGAAATATTGAAGTTTTGAAATTTTGCAATTTCAAAATATTGAAGTGTTGAAATTTTCAAAATTTTCAATTTTAAAATTTTGATATTTGGAAACTTTAAATTTTTATTGTTTATTTATTTGAATATAAATGTTTTTTAAATTTTGAAATTTTGATATTCTGAAATTTTGAAACTTTGAAATTTTGATATTCTGAAATTTTGAAATTTTGAAATTTTGAAATTCTGATATTTTGAAATTTTGAAATTTTGAAATTTTGAAATTTTGAAATTTTGAAATTTTGAAATTTTGAAATTTTGAAATTTTGAAATTTTGAAATTTTGAAATTTTGAAATTTTTAAATTTTGAAATTTTGAAATTTTGAAATTTTGAAATTTTGAAATTTTAAAATTTTGAAATTTTGAAATTTTAATATTCTGAAATTTTGATATTTTGAAATTTTGAAATTTTGAAATTTTGAAATTTTGAAATTTTGAAATTTTGAAATTTTGAAATTTTGAAATTTTGATATTCTAGAATTTGGAATTTTGGTATTCTAAAATTTTGAAATTTGTAAATTTTGATATTTTGATATTCTGAAATTTTGAAATATTGAAATTTTAAAATTTTGAAATTTTAATATTCTAAAATTTTGATATTTTGAAATATTGAAATTTTGAAAATTTTGAAATTTTAGAATTTTGAAATTTTGATATTTTGAAATTGTGAAACTCTGAAATTTTGAAATTTCGAAATATTGAAGTTTTGAAATTTTGCAATTTCGAACTATTGAAATTTTGATATTATAAAATTTTGAAATTTGTAAATTTTGATATTCTGATATTCTAAAATGTTGAAATATTGAAATTTTAAAATTTTGAAATTTTGATATATTAGAATTTGGAATTTTGATATTCTAAAATTTTGAAATTTGTAAATTTTGATATTTTTATATTCTGAAATTTTGATATTTTGAAATTTTGAAATTTTGATATTCTGAAATTTTGAAATTCTGAAATTCTGAAATTTTGAAATTTTGAAATTTTGATATTTCAGAATTTGGAATTTTGATATTCTAAAATTTTGAAATTTCTAAATTTTGATATTTTGATATTCTGGAATTTTAAAATATTGAAATTTTAAAATTTTGATATTTTGAAATTTTAATATTCTAAAATTTCGATATTTTGAAATATTAAAATTTTCAAAATTTTGAAATTTTGGAATGTTAGAGTTTTAAAATTTTTATATTTTGAAAATTTGAAATTTTGAATCTCTGAAATTTTGAAATTTCGAAATATTGAAGTTTTGAAATTTTGCAATTTCGAAATATTGAAATTTTCAAAATTTTCAATTTTAAAATATTTGGAAACTTTAAATTTTTATTGTTTATTTATTTGAATATAATCGTTTTGAAATTTTGAAATTTTGAAATTTTGAAATTCTGAAATTTTGAAATTTTGAAATTTTGAAATTTTGAAATTTTGAAATTTTGAAATTTTGAAATTTTGAAATTTTGAAATTTTGAAATTTTGAAATTTTGAAATTTTGAAATTTTGAAATTTTGAAATTTTGAAATTTTGAAATTTTAGAATTTTGAAATTTTGAAATTTTAGAATTTTGAAATTTTGATATTTTGAATTTGTGAAACTCTGAAATTTTGAAATTTTGAAATATTAGGGTTTTGAAATTTTGAAATCTAGAAATTTTGAAATTTTAAATATTGTAGTTTTGAAATTTTGCAATTTCGAACTATTGAAATTTTGAAATTTTCAAAATTTTCAATTTTAAAATATTTGGAAACTTTAAATTTTTATTGTTTATTTATTTGAATGTTTCGAAATTTTGAAATTTTGATATTTAAATTTTGAAATTTTGATATTCTGAAATTTTGAAATTTTGAAATTTTGATATTCTGATATTTTAAAATTTCGAAATTTTGAAATTTTGAAATTTTGAAATTTTAGAATTTTGAAATTTTGATATTTTGAAATTGTGAAACTCAAAAAAAAAAAAAAATTTTGAAATTTTGAACTCTAGAAATTTTGAAATTCTAAAATTTTAAAATATTGAAACTTGCAAATTTTGCTATTTTGAAATATTGAAATATTGAAATCTTGGAATTTTGAAATTTGGAATTTTTAAATTTTGAAATTTTGAAATTTTAGAATTTTGAAATTTTGATATATTGAAAATTTGAAATTTTGAATGTTTGAAATTTTGAAATTTCGAAATATTGAAGTTTTGAAATTTTGCAATTTCGAAATATTGAAATTTTGATATTTTCATAATTTTCAATTTTAAAATTTTGATATTTGGAAACTTTAAATTGTTATTGTTTATTTATTTGAATATAAATGTTTTGAAATTTTGAAATTTTGAGATTTTTAAATTTTGAAATTTTGAAATTTTGATATTCTGAAATTTCGCAATTTTGAAATTTTGAAATTCTGAAATATTGAAATTTTCAAATTTTCAAATTTTGATATTTTGAAATTTTGGTATATTGAAATTTTCAAATTTTGAAATTTCGAAATATTGAAATTTTGAAATTTTGAAATTTTGATATTTTGAAATTTTAAAAGTTTGAAATTTTGATATTTTGAAATTTTGAAATTTCGAAATTTTAAAATTTTGAAGTTTTGAAATTTTAGAATTTTGAAATTTTGATATTTTGAAATTGTGAAACTCTGAAATTTTGAAATTTTGAAATATTGGAATTTTGAAATTTTGAAATATTGAAATTTTCAAATTTTCAAATTTTGATATTTTGAAATTTTGGTATATTGAAATTTTAAAATTTTGAAATTTCGAAATATTGAAATTTTGAAATTTTGAAATTTTGATATTTTGAAATTTTAAAAGTTTGAAATTTTGATATTTTGAAATTTTGAAATTTCGAATTTTTAAAATTTTGAAGTTTTGAAATTTTAGAATTTTGAAATTTTGATATTTTGAAATTGTGAAAATCTGAAATTTTGAAATTTCGAAGTATTGAAATTTAAGAATTTTGATATTTTGAAATTTTGAAATTTTGAATCTCTGAAATTTTGAAATTTCGAAATATTGAAGTTTTGAAATTTTGCAATTTCAAAATATTGAAGTGTTGAAATTTTCAAAATTTTCAATTTTAAAATTTTGATATTTGGAAACTTTAAATTTTTATTGTTTATTTATTTGAATATAAATGTTTTTTAAATTTTGAAATTTTGATATTCTGAAATTTTGAAACTTTGAAATTTTGATATTCTGAAATTTTGAAATTTTGAAATTTTGAAATTCTGAAATTTTGAAATTTTGAAATATAGAAATTTTGAAATTTCAAAATTTTGAAATATTGAAATTTTCAAATTTTGATATTTTGAAACATTGAAATTTTGAAATTTTGAAATTTCGAAATGCTGAAATTTTGAAATATTGACATTTTGAAATTTTGAAATTTTGATATTTTGAAATTTTGAAATTTTGAAATTTTGAAATTTTGAAATTTTGAAATTTTGAAATTTTGAAATTTTGAAATTTTGAAATTTTGAAATTTTGAAATTTTGAAATTTTGAAATTTTGAAATTTTGAAATTTTGAAATTTTGAAATTTTGAAATTTTTAAATTTTGAAATTTTGAAATTTTGAAATTTTGAAATTTTAAAATTTTGAAATTTTGAAATTTTAATATTCTGAAATTTTGATATTTTGAAATTTTGAAATTTTGAAATTTTGAAATTTTGAAATTTTGAAATTTTGAAATTTTGAAATTTTGAAATTTTGAAATTTTGAAATTTTGAAATTTTGAAATTTTGAAATTTTGAAATTTTGAAATTTTGAAATTTTGAAATTTTGAAATTTTGAAATTTTGAAATTTTGATATTCTAGAATTTGGAATTTTGATATTCTAAAATTTTGAAATTTGTAAATTTTGATATTTTGATATTCTGAAATTTTGAAATATTGAAATTTTAAAATTTTGAAATTTTAATATTCTAAAATTTTGATATTTTGAAATATTGAAATTTTGAAAATTTTGAAATTTTAGAATTTTGAAATTTTGATATTTTGAAATTGTGAAACTCTGAAATTTTGAAATTTCGAAGAATTGAAATTTTGAAACTTAAGAATTTTGAAATTTTGATATTTTGAAATTTTGAAATTTTAAAATTTTAAAATTTTTAAAATTTTGATATTTTGAAATATTGAAATTTTGAAAATTTTGAAATTTTAGAATTTTGAAATTTTGATATTTTGAAATTGTGAAACTCTGAAATTTTGAAATTTCGAAGAATTGAAATTTTGAAACTTAAGAATTTTGAAATTTTGATATTTTGAAATTTTGAAATTTTAAAATTTTAAAATTTTGAAATTTTGATATTCTGAAAATTTGAAATTTTGAATCTCTGAAATTTTGAAATTTCGAAATATTGAAGTTTTGAAATTTTGCAATTTTGAACTATTGAAATTTTGATATTTTAGAATTTGGAATTTTGATATTATAAAATTTTGAAATTTGTAAATTTTGATATTCTGATATTATAAAATTTTGAAATATTGAAATTTTAAAATTTTGAAATTTTGATATATTAGAATTTGGAATTTTGATATTCTAAAATTTTGAAATTTGTAAATTTTGATATTTTGATATTCTGAAATTTTGATATTTTGAAATTTTGAAATTTTGATATTCTGAAATTTTGAAATTTTGAAATTCTGAAATTCTGAAATTTTGAAATTTTGAAATTTTGATATTTTAGAATTTGGAATTTTGATATTCTAAAATTTTGAAATTTGTAAATTTTGATATTTTGATATTCTGGAATTTTAAAATATTGAAATTTTAAAATTTTGACATTTTGAAATTTTAATATTCTAAAATTTCGATATTTTGAAATATTAAAATTTTCAAAATTTTGAAATTTTGAAATGTTAGAGTTTTGAAGTTTTTATATTTTGAAAATTTGAAATTTTGAATCTCTGAAATTTTGAAATTTCGAAATATTGAAGTTTTGAAATTTTGCAATTTCGAAATATTGAAATTTTCAAAATTTTCAATTTTAAAATATTTGGAAACTTTAAATTTTTATAGTTTATTTATTTGAATATAAATGTTTTGAAATTTTGAAATTTTGAAATTCTGAAATTTTGAAATTTTGAAATTTTGAAATTTTGAAATTTTGAAATTTTGAAATTTTGAAATTTCAGAATTTTGAAATTTTGAAATTTTAGAATTTTGAAATTTTGATATTTTGAATTTGTGAAACTCTGAAATTTTGAAATTTTGAAATATTAGGGTTTTGAAATTTTGAAATCTAGAAATTTTGAAATTTTAAATATTGTAGTTTTGAAATTTTGCAATTTCGAACTATTGAAATTTTAAAATTTTCAAAATTTTCAATTTTAAAATTTTGATATTTGGAAACTTTAAATTTTTATTGTTTATTTATTTGATTATAAATAATCTGAAATTTGGAAATTTTGAGATTTTTAAATTTTGAAATTTTGATATTCTGAAATTTTGAAATTTTAAAATTTTGAAATCTTGAAATTTTGAAAATTTGGAATTTTGAAATTTTGAAATTTTGAAATTTTGAAATTTTGAAATTTTAAAATTTTGAAATCGTGAAATTTTGAAATGCTGAAATTACGAAATTTTGAAATTTTTGAAATTTTGAACCCACATTAAATTTATTAGGGGAAATTTCTTTATTAAGCAGAATTATAAGCTGATCATGTTAATATTCGTTTTAATTTTTTTATCTTTTTTTCAAGCAGCTTATATATTGTATTTATATGCTTATGGAAAGCGTGGAAAATTATATACTGGTGTTTATTATTTATTATATTATATTATTAATATGAATATTTCTCAATATTTTTACATCGGTATCTTTTAAATTATCTGAAATAAGATTATTATGATTATAAAAGTGAATAGTTTAATTAAAATATTGATTTGTGGTGTCGATGATATGAATTTATTCATTTTAAATTGTGAAATACTTATCAATTCTTTTGTTCTTTTTTTTTCTTTTTGGTACACGAATTACTTTATTAATATTTTCATTTTATTTTATTTCAAATGAATTAATTTGTTTTTGAGTGAGAGGTTGATAATCTGAAATTTTGAAATTTCGATATTCTGAAATTTTGAAATTTTGAAATTTTGAAATTTTGAAATTCTGAAATTTTGAAATTTTGAAATTTTGAAATTTTAGAATTTTGAAATTTTGATATTTTGAAAATTTGAAATCTTGAAGTTTTGAAATTTTGCAATTTCGATATATTGAAATTTTGAAATTTTGAAATTTTGAAATTTTGAAATTTTGAAATTTTGATATTTTGAAATTTTGAAATTTTGATATTCTGAAATTTTGAAATATTGAAATATTAAAATTTTGAAATTGTGAAATTTTAATATTCTAAAATTTTGAAATTTGTAAGTTGTGATATTTTGATTTCCGAAATTTTGAAATATTGAAGTTTTAAAATTTTGAAATTTTAAAATTCTAAAATTTTGATGTTCTGAAATATTGAAATTCTCAAAATTTTGAAATTTTGAAATTTCGAAATCCAGAAATTTTGAAATTTTAAAATTTTGAGATTTTGATATTCTGAAATTTTGAAATTTTGATATTTTGAAAATTTGAAATTTTGAAATTTTGATATTTTAAAATTTGAGACTTTGAAATTTTGATATTCTGAAATTTTGAAATTTTGAAATTTTGAAATTTTGAAATTTGGAGATTTTGATATTTTGAAATTTTGACATTTTGAAATTTAGAAATTTTGAGATTTTGAAATTTTGAAATATTGAAATTTTCAAATTTTGATATTTTGCAATTTTGAAATTTTGAAATTGTGAAATATTGAAATTTTGAAATTTTGATATTTTGAAATTTTGAAATTTTGAAATTTTGAAATTTTGAAATTTTGAATTTTGAAATTTCGAAATTTTGAAATTTTGAAATTTTGAAATTTTGAAATTTCGAAATTTTGAAATTTTGAAATTTTGAAATATTGAAATTTTGAAATTTTGAAATTTTGAAATTTTGAAATATTGAAATTTTGAAATTTTGAAATTTTGAAATTTTGAAATTTTGAAATTTTGAAATTTTGAAATTTTGAAATTTTGAAATTTTGAAATTTTGAAATTTTGAAATTTTGAAATTTTAAAATTTTGAAATTTTGAAATTTTGAAATTTTGAAATTTTGAAATTTTGAAATTTTGAAATTTTGAAATTTTGAAATTTTGAAATCTTTAAATTTTGAAATTTTGAAATATTGAAATTTTCAAATTTTGATATTTTGCAATTTTGAAATTTTGAAATTTTGAAATATTGAAATTTTGAAATTTTGAAATTTTGAAATTTTGAAATTTTGAAACCTTGAAATTTTGAAATTTTGAAATTTTGAAAAATTGAAATTTTGAAATTTTGATATTTGGAATTTTGAAATTTTGAAATATTGAAATTTTGAAATATTGAAATTGTGAAATTTTGAAATTTTGAAATTTTGAAATTTTGAAATTTTGAAATTTTGAAATTTTGAAACATTGAAATTTTCAAATTTTGATATTTTGCAATTTTGAAATTATGAAATATTGAAATTTTCAAATTTTGATATTTTGCAATTTTGAAATTTTGAAATTTTGAAATTTTGAAATTTTGAAATTTTGAAATTTTGAAATTTTGAAATTTTGAAATTTTGAAATTTTGAAATTTCGAATTTTTGAAATTTTGAAATTTTGAAATTTTGAAAATTTGAAATTTAAGAATTTTGAAATTTTGATATTTTGAAATTTTGAAATTTGGAAATTTGGAAATTTAAGAATTTTGAAATTTTGATATTTTAAAAAATTAAAATTTTGAAATTTTAAAGTTTTTAAATTTTGAAAATTTGTAATTTTGAAATTTCGAAATTTTCAAATTTTGATATTTTGCAATTTTGAAATTATGAAATATTGAAATTTTCAAATTTTGATATTTTGCAATTTTGAAATTTTGAAATTTTGAAATTTTGAAATTTTGAAATTTTGAAATTTTGAAATTTTGAAATTTTGAAATTTTGAAATTTTGAATTTTTGAAATTTTGAAATTTTGAAATTTTGAAATATTGAAATTTTGAAATTTTGAAGTTTTGAAATTTTGAAATTTTGAAATTTGGAAATTTAAGAATTTTGAAATTTTGATATTTTGAAATTTTGAAATTTTGAAATTTTAAAATTTTGAAATTTTGAAATTTTGAAATATTGAAATTTTGAAAATTTGAAATTTAAGAATTTTGAAATTTTGATATTTTGAAATTTTGAAATTTTGAAATTTGGAAATTTAAGAATTTTGAAATTTTGATATTTTAAAAAATTAAAATTTTGAAATTTTAAAATTTTTAAATTTTGAAAATTTGTAATTTTGAAATTTCGAAATTTTCAACTTTTGATATTTTGCAATTTTGAAATTATGAAATATTGAAATTTTCAAATTTTGATATTTTGCAATTTTGAAATTTTGAAATTTTGAAATTTTGAAATTTTGAAATTTTGAAATTTTGAAATTTTGAAATTTTGAAATTTTGAAATTTTGAAATTTTGAAATTTTGAAATTTTGAAATTTTGAAATTTTGAATTTTTGAAATTTTGAAATTTTGAAATTTTAGAATTTTGAAATTTTGAAATTTTAGAATTTTGAAATTTTGATATTTTGAAATTTTAATATTCTAAAATTTCGATATTTTGAAATATTAAAATTTTCAAAATTTTGAAATTTTGGAATGTTAGAGTTTTAAAATTTTTATATTTTGAAAATTTGAAATTTTGAATCTCTGAAATTTTGAAATTTCGAAATATTGAAGTTTTGAAATTTTGCAATTTCGAAATATTGAAATTTTCAAAATTTTCAATTTTAAAATATTTGGAAACTTTAAATTTTTATTGTTTATTTATTTGAATATAAATGTTTTGAAATTTTGAAATTTTGAAATTTTGAAATTCTGAAATTTTGAAATTTTGAAATTTTGAAATTTTGAAATTTTGAAATTTTGAAATTTTGAAATTTTGAAATTTTGAAATTTTGAAATTTTGAAATTTTAGAATTTTGAAATTTTGAAATTTTAGAATTTTGAAATTTTGATATTTTGAATTTGTGAAACTCTGAAATTTTGAAATTTTGAAATATTAGGGTTTTGAAATTTTGAAATCTAGAAATTTTGAAATTTTAAATATTGTAGTTTTGAAATTTTGCAATTTCGAACTATTGAAATTTTGAAATTTTCAAAATTTTCAATTTTAAAATATTTGGAAACTTTAAATTTTTATTGTTTATTTATTTGAATATAAATGTTTCGAAATTTTGAAATTTTGATATTTAAATTTTGAAATTTTGAAATTTTGAAATTTTAGAATTTTGAAATTTTGATATTTTGAAAATTTGAAATCTTGAAGTTTTGAAATTTTGCAATTTCGATACATTGAAATTTTTAAATTTTGAAATTTTGAAATTTTGAAATTTTGATATTTTGAAATTTTGAAATTTTGATATTCTGAAATTTTGAAATATTGAAATATTAAAATTTTGAAATTGTGAAATTTTAATATTCTAAAATTTTGAAATTTGTAAGTTGTGATATTTTGATTTCCGAAAAAAAATTGAAATATTGAAGTTTTAAAATTTTGAAATTTTAAAATTCTAAAATTTTGATATTTTGAAATATTGAAATTTTGAAGTTTTGAAATTTTGAAATTTTGAAATTTGGAAATTTAAGAATTTTGAAATTTTGATATTTTGAAATTTTGAAATTTTGAAATTTTGAAATTTTGAAATTTTGAAATTTTGAAATTTTGAAATTTTGAAATTTTGAAATTTTGAAATTTTGAAATTTTGAAATATTGAAATTTTGAAAATTTGAAATTTAAGAATTTTGAAATTTTGATATTTTGAAATTTTGAAATTTTGAAATTATGAAATATTGAAATTTTCAAATTTTGATATTTTGCAATTTTGAAATTTTGAAATTTTGAAATTTTGAAATTTTGAAATTTTGAAATTTTGAAATTTTGAAATTTTGAATTTTTGAAATTTTGAAATTTTGAAATATTGAAGTTTTGAAATTTTGAAATTTTGAAATTTTGAAATTTTGAAATTTTGAAATATTGAAATTTTGAAATTTTGAAATTTTGAAATATTGAAATTTTGAAATTTTGAAATTTTGAACTTTTGAAATATTGAAATTTTCAAATTTTCAAATTTTGATATGTTGAAATTTCGAAATTTTGAAATTTTGAAATTGTGAAATTTTGAAATTGTGATATTCTAGAATTTGGAATTTTGATATTCTAAAATTTTGAAATTTGTAAATTTTGATATTTTGATAATCTGAAATTTTGAAATATTGAAATTTTAAAATTTTGAAATTTTAATATTCTTAAATTTTGATATTTTGAAATATTGAAATTTTGAAAATTTTGAAATTTTAGAATTTTGAAATTTTGATATTTTGAAATTGTGAAACTCTGAAATTTTGAAATTTCGAAATATTGAAGTTTTGAAATTTTGCAATTTCGAACTATTGAAATTTTGATATTATAAAATTTTGAAATTTGTAAATTTTGATATTCTGATATTCTAAAATGTTGAAATATTGAAATTTTAAAATTTTGAAATTTTGATATATTAGAATTTGGAATTTTGATATTCTAAAATTTTGAAATTTGTAAATTTTGATATTTTTATATTCTGAAATTTTGATATTTTGAAATTTTGAAATTTTGATATTCTGAAATTTTGAAATTCTGAAATTCTGAAATTTTGAAATTTTGAAATTTTGATATTTCAGAATTTGGAATTTTGATATTCTAAAATTTTGAAATTTCTAAATTTTGATATTTTGATATTCTGGAATTTTAAAATATTGAAATTTTAAAATTTTGATATTTTGAAATTTTAATATTCTAAAATTTCGATATTTTGAAATATTAAAATTTTCAAAATTTTGAAATTTTGGAATGTTAGAGTTTTAAAATTTTTATATTGTGAAAATTTGAAATTTTGAATCTCTGAAATTTTGAAATTTCGAAATATTGAAGTTTTGAAATTTTGCAATTTCGAAATATTGAAATTTTCAAAATTTTCAATTTTAAAATATTTGGAAACTTTAAATTTTTATTGTTTATTTATTTGAATATAAATGTTTTGAAATTTTGAAATTTTGAAATTTTGAAATTCTGAAATTTTGAAATTTTGAAATTTTGAAATTTTGAAATTTTGAAATTTTGAAATTTTGAAATTTTGAAATTTTGAAATTTTGAAATTTTGGAATTTTGAAATTTTGAAATTTTGAAATTTTAGAATTTTGAAATTTTAGAATTTTGAAATTTTGATATTTTGAATTTGTGAAACTCTGAAATTTTGAAATTTTGAAATATTAGGGTTTTGAAATTTTGAAATCTAGAAATTTTGAAATTTTAAATATTGTAGTTTTGAAATTTTGCAATTTCGAACTATTGAAATTTTGAAATTTTCAAAATTTTCAATTTTAGAATATTTGGAAACTTTAAATTTTTATTGTTTATTTATTTGAGTATAAATGTTTCGAAATTTTGAAATTTTGATATTTAAATTTTGAAATTTTGATATTCTGAAATTTTGAAATTTTGAAATTTTGATATTCTGATATTTTAAAATTTCGAAATTTTGAAATTTTGAAATTTTGAAATTTTAGAATTTTGAAATTTTGATATTTTGAAATTGTGAAACTCAAAAAAAAAAAAAAAATTTGAAATTTTGAACTCTAGAAATTTTGAAATTCTAAAATTTTAAAATATTGAAACTTTCAAATTTTGATATTTTGAAATTTTGAAATATTGAAATTTTGAAATTTTGAAATTTTGAAATTATAAAATTTTGAAATATTGAAATATTGAAATCTTGGAATTTTGAAATTTGGAATTTTGAAATTTTGAAATTTTAGAATTTTGAAATTTTGATATATTGAAAATTTGAAATTTTGAATGTTTGAAATTTTGAAATTTCGAAATATTGAAGTTTTGAGATTTTGCAATTTCGAAATATTGAAATTTTGATATTTTCATAATTTTCAATTTTAAAATTTTGATATTTGGAAACTTTAAATTGTTATTGTTTATTTATTTGAATATAAATGTTTTGAAATTTTGAAATTTTGAGATTTTTAAATTTTGAAATTTTGAAATTTTGAAATTCTGAAATATTGAAATTTTCAAATTTTCAAATTTTGATATTTTGAAATTTTGGTATATTGAAATTTTCAAATTTTGAAATTTCGAAATATTGAAATTTTGAAATTTTGAAATTTTGATATTTTGAAATTTTAAAAGTTTGAAATTTTGATATTTTGAAATTTTGAAATTTCGAAATTTTAAAATTTTGAAGTTTTGAAATTTTAGAATTTTGAAATTTTGATATTTTGAAATTGTGAAACTCTGAAATTTTGAAATTTTGAAATATTGGAATTTTGAAATTTTGAAATTTTGAAATTTTGAAATTATGAAATTTTGAAATATTGAAATTTTAAAATTTTGAAATATTGAAATTTTCAAATTTTCAAATTTTGATATTTTGAAATTTTGGTATATTGAAATTTTAAAATTTTGAAATTTCGAAATATTGAAATTTTGATATTTTGAAATTTTAAAAGTTTGAAATTTTGATATTTTGAAATTTTGAAATTTCGAATTTTTAAAATTTTGAAGTTTTGAAATTTTAGAATTTTGAAATTTTGAAATTGTGAAACTCTGAAATTTTGAAATTTCGAAGTATTGAAATTTAAGAATTTTGATATTTTGAAATTTTGAAATTTTGAATCTCTGAAATTTTGAAATTTCGAAATATTGAAGTTTTGAAATTTTGCAATTTCAAAATATTGAAGTGTTTAAATTTTCAAAATTTTCAATTTTAAAATTTTGATATTTGGAAACTTTAAATTTTTATTGTTTATTTATTTGAATATAAATTTTGAAATTTTGATATTCTGAAATTTTGAAACTTTGAAATTTTGATATTCTGAAATTTTGAAATTTTGAAATTCTGAAATATTGAAATTTTGAAATATAGAAATTTTGAAATTTCAAAATTTTGAAATATTGAAATTTTCAAATTTTGATATTTTGAAACATTGAAATTTTGAAATTTTGAAATTTCGAAATGCTGAAATTTTGAAATATTGACATTTTGAAATTTTGAAATTTTGATATTTTGAAATTTTGAAATTTTGAAATTTTGAAATTTTGAAATTTTGAAATTTTGAAATTTTGAAATTTTAAAATTTTGAAATTTTGAAATTTTAATATTCTGAAATTTTGATATTTTGAAATTTTGAAATTTTGAAATTTTGAAATTTTGAAATTTTGAAATTTTGAAATTTTGAAATTTTGAAATTTTGAAATTTTGAAATTTTGATATTCTAGAATTTGGAATTTTGATATTCTAAAATTTTGAAATTTGTAAATTTTGATATTTTGATATTCTGAAATTTTGAAATATTGAAATTTTAAAATTTTGAAATTTTAATATTCTAAAATTTTGATATTTTGAAATATTGAAATTTTGAAAATTTTGAAATTTTAGAATTTTGAAATTTTGATATTTTGAAATTGTGAAACTCTGAAATTTTGAAATTTCGAAGAATTGAAATTTTGAAACTTAAGAATTTTGAAATTTTGATATTTTGAAATTTTGAAATTTTAAAATTTTAAAATTTTTAAAATTTTGATATTTTGGAATATTGAAATTTTGAAAATTTTGAAATTTTAGAATTTTGAAATTTTGATATTTTGAAATTTTGAAATTTTGAAATTTTGAAATTTTGAAATTTTGAAATTTTGAAATTTTGAAATTTTGAAATATTGAAATTTTGAAAATTTGAAATTTAAGAATTTTGAAATTTTGATATTTTGAAATTTTGAAATTTTGAAATTATGAAATATTGAAATTTTCAAATTTTGATATTTTGCAATTTTGAAATTTTGAAATTTTGAAATTTTGAAATTTTGAAATTTTGAAATTTTGAAATTTTGAAATTTTGAAATTTTGAATTTTTGAAATTTTGAAATTTTGAAATATTGAAGTTTTGAAATTTTGAAATTTTGAAATTTTGAAATTTTGAAATATTGAAATTTTGAAATTTTGAAATTTTGAAATTTTGAAATATTGAAATTTTGAAATATTGAAATTTTGAAATTTTGAAATTTTGAAATTTTGAAATTTTGAACTTTTGAAATATTGAAATTTTCAAATTTTCAAATTTTGATATGTTGAAATTTCGAAATTTTGAAATTTTGAAATTGTGAAATTTTGAAATTTTGAAATTTTGATATTCTAGAATTTGGAATTTTGATATTCTAAAATTTTGAAATTTGTAAATTTTGATATTTTGATAATCTGAAATTTTGAAATATTGAAATTTTAAAATTTTGAAATTTTAATATTCTAAAATTTTGATATTTTGAAATATTGAAATTTTGAAAATTTTGAAATTTTAGAATTTTGAAATTTTGATATTTTGAAATTGTGAAACTCTGAAATTTTGAAATTTCGAAATATTGAAGTTTTGAAATTTTGCAATTTCGAACTATTGAAATTTTGATATTATAAAATTTTGAAATTTGTAAATTTTGATATTCTGATATTCTAAAATGTTGAAATATTGAAATTTTAAAATTTTGAAATTTTGATATATTAGAATTTGGAATTTTGATATTCTAAAATTTTGAAATTTGTAAATTTTGATATTTTTATATTCTGAAATTTTGATATTTTGAAATTTTGAAATTTTGATATTCTGAAATTTTGAAATTCTGAAATTCTGAAATTTTCAAATTTTGAAATTTTGATATTTCAGAATTTGGAATTTTGATATTCTAAAATTTTGAAATTTCTAAATTTTGATATTTTGATATTCTGGAATTTTAAAATATTGAAATTTTAAAATTTTGATATTTTGAAATTTTAATATTCTAAAATTTCGATATTTTGAAATATTAAAATTTTCAAAATTTTGAAATTTTGGAATGTTAGAGTTTTAAAATTTTTATATTGTGAAAATTTGAAATTTTGAATCTCTGAAATTTTGAAATTTCGAAATATTGAAGTTTTGAAATTTTGCAATTTCGAAATATTGAAATTTTCAAAATTTTCAATTTTAAAATATTTGGAAACTTTAAATTTTTATTGTTTATTTATTTGAATATAAATGTTTTGAAATTTTGAAATTTTGAAATTTTGAAATTCTGAAATTTTGAAATTTTGAAATTTTGAAATTTTGAAATTTTGAAATTTTGAAATTTTGAAATTTTGAAATTTTGGAATTTTGAAATTTTGAAATTTTAGAATTTTGAAATTTTAGAATTTTGAAATTTTGATATTTTGAATTTGTGAAACTCTGAAATTTTGAAATTTTGAAATATTAGGGTTTTGAAATTTTGAAATCTAGAAATTTTGAAATTTTAAATATTGTAGTTTTGAAATTTTGCAATTTCGAACTATTGAAATTTTGAAATTTTCAAAATTTTCAATTTTAGAATATTTGGAAACTTTAAATTTTTATTGTTTATTTATTTGAGTATAAATGTTTCGAAATTTTGAAATTTTGATATTTAAATTTTGAAATTTTGATATTCTGAAATTTTGAAATTTTGAAATTTTGATATTCTGATATTTTAAAATTTCGAAATTTTGAAATTTTGAAATTTTGAAATTTTAGAATTTTGAAATTTTGATATTTTGAAATTGTGAAACTCAAAAAAAAAAAAATTTTGAAATTTTGAACTCTAGAAATTTTGAAATTCTAAAATTTTAAAATATTGAAACTTTCAAATTTTGATATTTTGAAATTTTGAAATATTGAAATTTTGAAATTTTGAAATTTTGAAATTTTGAAATTATAAAATTTTGAAATATTGAAATATTGAAATCTTGGAATTTTGAAATTTGGAATTTTGAAATTTTGAAATTTTAGAATTTTGAAATTTTGATATATTGAAAATTTGAAATTTTGAATGTTTGAAATTTTGAAATTTCGAAATATTGAAGTTTTGAAATTTTGCAATTTCGAAATATTGAAATTTTGATATTTTCATAATTTTCAATTTTAAAATTTTGATATTTGGAAACTTTAAATTGTTATTGTTTATTTATTTGAATATAAATGTTTTGAAATTTTGAAATTTTGAGATTTTTAAATTTTGAAATTTTGATATTCTGAAATTTTGCAATTTTGAAATTTTGAAATTCTGAAATATTGAAATTTTCAAATTTTCAAATTTTGATATTTTGAAATTTTGGTATATTGAAATTTTCAAATTTTGAAATTTCGAAATATTGAAATTTTGAAATTTTGAAATTTTGATATTTTGAAATTTTAAAAGTTTGAAATTTTGATATTTTGAAATTTTGAAATTTCGAAATTTTAAAATTTTGAAGTTTTGAAATTTTAGAATTTTGAAATTTTGATATTTTGAAATTGTGAAACTCTGAAATTTTGAAATTTTGAAATATTGGAATTTTGAAATTTTGAAATTTTGAAATTATGAAATTTTGAAATATTGAAATTTTAAAATTTTGAAATATTGAAATTTTCAAATTTTCAAATTTTGATATTTTGAAATTTTGGTATATTGAAATTTTAAAATTTTGAAATTTCGAAATATTGAAATTTTGATATTTTGAAATTTTAAAAGTTTGAAATTTTGATATTTTGAAATTTTGAAATTTCGAATTTTTAAAATTTTGAAGTTTTGAAATTTTAGAATTTTGAAATTTTGAAATTGTGAAACTCTGAAATTTTGAAATTTCGAAGTATTGAAATTAAAGAATTTTGATATTTTGAAATTTTGAAATTTTGAATCTCTGAAATTTTGAAATTTCGAAATATTGAAGTTTTGAAATTTTGCAATTTCAAAATATTGAAGTGTTTAAATTTTCAAAATTTTCAATTTTAAAATTTTGATATTTGGAAACTTTAAATTTTTATTGTTTATTTATTTGAATATAAATGTTTTTTAAATTTTGAAATTTTGATATTCTGAAATTTTGAAACTTTGAAATTTTGATATTCTGAAATTTTGAAATTTTGAAATTTTGAAATTCTGAAATTTTGAAATTTTGAAATATAGAAATTTTGAAATTTCAAAATTTTGAAATATTGAAATTTTCAAATTTTGATATTTTGAAACATTGAAATTTTGAAATTTTGAAATTTCGAAATGCTGAAATTTTGAAATATTGACATTTTGAAATTTTGAAATTTTGATATTTTGAAATTTTGAAATTTTGAAATTTTTAAATTTTGAAATTTTGAAATTTTGAAATTTTGAAATTTTAAAATTTTGAAATTTTGAAATTTTAATATTCTGAAATTTTGATATTTTGAAACTTTGAAATTTTGAAATTTTGAAATTTTGAAATTTTGAAATTTTGAAATTTTGAAATTTTGAAATTTTGAAATTTTGAAATTTTGATATTCTAGAATTTGGAATTTTGATATTCTAAAATTTTGAAATTTGTAAATTTTGATATTTTGATATTCTGAAATTTTGAAATATTGAAATTTTAAAATTTTGAAATTTTAATATTCTAAAATTTTGATATTTTGAAATATTGAAATTTTGAAAATTTTGAAATTTTAGAATTTTGAAATTTTGATATTTTGAAATTGTGAAACTCTGAAATTTTGAAATTTCGAAGAATTGAAATTTTGAAACTTAAGAATTTTGAAATTTTGATATTTTGAAATTTTGAAATTTTAAAATTTTAAAATTTTTAAAATTTTGATATTTTGGAATATTGAAATTTTGAAAATTTTGAAATTTTAGAATTTTGAAATTTTGATATTTTGAAATTGTGAAACTCTGAAATTTTGAAATTTCGAAGAATTGAAATTTTGAAACTTAAGTATTTTGAAATTTTGATATTTTGAAATTTTGAAATTTTAAAATTTTAAAATTTTGAAATTTTGATATTCTGAAAATTTGAAATTTTGAATCTGTGAAATTTTGAAATTTCGAAATATTGAAGTTTTGAAATTTTGCAATTTTGAACTATTGAAATTTTGATATTTTAGAATTTGGAATTTTGATATTATAAAATTTTGAAATTTGTAAATTTTGATATTCTGATATTCTAAAATTTTGAAATATTGAAATTTTAAAATTTTGAAATTTTGATATATTAGAATTTGGAATTTTGATATTCTAAAATTTTGAAATTTGTAAATTTTGATATTTTGATATTCTGAAATTTTGATATTTTGAAATTTTGAAATTTTGATATTCTGAAATTTTGAAATTTTGAAATTCTGAAATTCTGAAATTTTGAAATTTTGAAATTTTGATATTTTAGAATTTGGAATTTTGATATTCTAAAATTTTGAAATTTGTAAATTTTGATATTTTGATATTCTGGAATTTTAAAATATTGAAATTTTAAAATTTTGATATTTTGAAATTTTAATATTCTAAAATTTCGATATTTTGAAATATTAAAATTTTCAAAATTTTGAAATTTTGAAATGTTAGAGTTTTGAAGTTTTTATATTTTGAAAATGTGAAATTTTGAATCTCTGAAATTTTGAAATTTCGAAATATTGAAGTTTTGAAATTTTGCAATTTCGAAATATTGAAATTTTCAAAATTTTCAATTTTAAAATATTTGGAAACTTTAAATTTTTATTGTTTATTTATTTGAATATAAATGTTTTGAAATTTTGAAATTTTGAAATTCTGAAATTTTGAAATTTTGAAATTTTGAAATTTTGAAATTTTGAAATTTTGAAATTTTGAAATTTCAGAATTTTGAAATTTTGAAATTTTAGAATTTTGAAATTTTGATATTTTGAATTTGTGAAACTCTGAAATTTTGAAATTTGAAATATTAGGGTTTTGAAATTTTGAAATCTAGAAATTTTGAAATTTTAAATATTGTAGTTTTGAAATTTTGCAATTTCGAACTATTGAAATTTTAAAATTTTCAAAATTTTCAATTTTAAAATTTTGATATTTGGAAACTTTAAATTTTTATTGTTTATTTATTTGATTATAAATAATCTGAAATTTGGAAATTTTGAGATTTTTAAATTTTGAAATTTTGATATTCTGAAATTTTGAAATTTTAAAATTTTGAAATCTTGAAATTTTGAAAATTTGGAATTTTGAAATTTTGAAATTTTGAAATTTTGAAATTTTGAAATTTTAAAATTTTGAAATCGTGAAATTTTGAAATGCTGAAATTACGAAATTTTGAAATTTTTGAAATTTTGAACCCACATTAAATTTATTAGGGGAAATTTCTTTATTAAGCAGAATTATAAGCTGATCATGTTAATATTCGTTTTAATTTTTTTATCTTTTTTTCAAGCAGCTTATATATTGTATTTATATGCTTATGGAAAGCGTGGAAAATTATATACTGGTGTTTATTATTTATTATATTATATTATTAATATGAATATTTCTCAATATTTTTACATCGGTATCTTTTAAATTATCTGAAATAAGATTACTATGATTATAAAAGTGAATAGTTTAATTAAAATATTGATTTGTGGTGTCGATGATATGAATTTATTCATTTTAAATTGTGAAATACTTATCAATTCTTTTGTTCTTTTTTTTTCTTTTTGGTACACGAATTACTTTATTAATATTTTCATTTTATTTTATTTCAAATGAATTAATTTGTTTTTGAGTGAGAGGTTGATAATCTGAAATTTTGAAATTTCGATATTCTGAAATTTTGAAATTTTGAAATTTTGAAATTTTGAAATTTTGAAATTTTGAAATTTTGAAATTTTGAATTTTTGAAATTTTGAAATTTTGAAATATTGAAGTTTTGAAATTTTGAAATTTTGAAATTTTGAAATTTTGAAATATTGAAATTTTGAAATTTTGAAATTTTGAAATTTTGAAATATTGAAATTTTGAAATATTGAAATTTTGAAATTTTGAAATTTTGAAATTTTGAAATTTTGAACTTTTGAAATATTGAAATTTTCAAATTTTCAAATTTTGATATGTTGAAATTTCGAAATTTTGAAATTTTGAAATTGTGAAATTTTGAAATTTTGAAATTTTGATATTCTAGAATTTGGAATTTTGATATTCTAAAATTTTGAAATTTGTAAATTTTGATATTTTGATATTCTGAAATTTTGAAATATTGAAATTTTAAAATTTTGAAATTTTAATATTCTAAAATTTTGATATTTTGAAATATTGAAATTTTGAAAATTTTGAAATTTTAGAATTTTGAAATTTTGATATTTTGAAATTGTGAAACTCTGAAATTTTGAAATTTCGAAATATTGAAGTTTTGAAATTTTGCAATTTCGAACTATTGAAATTTTGATATTATAAAATTTTGAAATTTGTAAATTTTGATATTCTGATATTCTAAAATGTTGAAATATTGAAATTTTAAAATTTTGAAATTTTGATATATTAGAATTTGGAATTTTGATATTCTAAAATTTTGAAATTTGTAAATTTTGATATTTTTATATTCTGAAATTTTGATATTTTGAAATTTTGAAATTTTGATATTCTGAAATTTTGAAATTCTGAAATTCTGAAATTTTGAAATTTTGAAATTTTGATATTTCAGAATTTGGAATTTTGATATTCTAAAATTTTGAAATTTGTAAATTTTGATATTTTTATATTCTGAAATTTTGATATTTTGAAATTTGTAAATTTTGATATTCTGATATTCTAAAATGTTGAAATATTGAAATTTTAAAATTTTGAAATTTTGATATATTAGAATTTGGAATTTTGATATTCTAAAATTTTGAAATTTGTAAATTTTGATATTTTTATATTCTGAAATTTTGATATTTTGAAATTTTGAAATTTTGATATTCTGAAATTTTGAAATTCTGAAATTCTGAAATTTTGAAATTTTGAAATTTTGATATTTCAGAATTTGGAATTTTGATATTCTAAAATTTTGAAATTTCTAAATTTTGATATTTTGATATTCTGGAATTTTAAAATATTGAAATTTTAAAATTTTGATATTTTGAAATTTTAATATTCTAAAATTTCGATATTTTGAAATATTAAAATTTTCAAAATTTTGAAATTTTGGAATGTTAGAGTTTTAAAATTTTTATATTTTGAAAATTTGAAATTTTGAATCTCTGAAATTTTGAAATTTCGAAATATTGAAGTTTTGAAATTTTGCAATTTCGAAATATTGAAATTTTCAAAATTTTCAATTTTAAAATATTTGGAAACTTTAAATTTTTATTGTTTATTTATTTGAATATAAATGTTTTGAAATTTTGAAATTTTGAAATTTTGAAATTCTGAAATTTTGAAATTTTGAAATTTTGAAATTTTGAAATTTTGAAATTTTGAAATTTTGAAATTTTGAAATTTTGAAATTTTGAAATTTTGAAATTTTAGAATTTTGAAATTTTAGAATTTTGAAATTTTGATATTTTGAATTTGTGAAACTCTGAAATTTTGAAATTTTGAAATATTAGGGTTTTGAAATTTTGAAATCTAGAAATTTTGAAATTTTAAATATTGTAGTTTTGAAATTTTGCAATTTCGAACTATTGAAATTTTGAAATTTTCAAAATTTTCAATTTTAGAATATTTGGAAACTTTAAATTTTTATTGTTTATTTATTTGAGTATAAATGTTTCGAAATTTTGAAATTTTGATATTTAAATTTTGAAATTTTGATATTCTGAAATTTTGAAATTTTGAAATTTTGATATTCTGATATTTTAAAATTTCGAAATTTTGAAATTTTGAAATTTTGAAATTTTAGAATTTTGAAATTTTGATATTTTGAAATTGTGAAACTCAAAAAAAAAAAAAAATTTTGAAATTTTGAACTCTAGAAATTTTGAAATTCTAAAATTTTAAAATATTGAAACTTTCAAATTTTGATATTTTGAAATTTTGAAATATTGAAATTTTGAAATTTTGAAATTTTGAAATTTTGAAATTATAAAATTTTGAAATATTGAAATATTGAAATCTTGGAATTTTGAAATTTGGAATTTTGAAATTTTGAAATTTTAGAATTTTGAAATTTTGATATATTGAAAATTTGAAATTTTGAATGTTTGAAATTTTGAAATTTCGAAATATTGAAGTTTTGAAATTTTGCAATTTCGAAATATTGAAATTTTGATATTTTCATAATTTTCAATTTTAAAATTTTGATATTTGGAAACTTTAAATTGTTATTGTTTATTTATTTGAATATAAATGTTTTGAAATTTTGAAATTTTGAGATTTTTAAATTTTGAAATTTTGAAATTTTGATATTCTGAAATTTTGCAATTTTGAAATTTTGAAATTCTGAAATATTGAAATTTTCAAATTTTCAAATTTTGATATTTTGAAATTGTGAAACTCTGAAATTTTGAAATTTTGAAATATTGGAATTTTGAAATTTTGAAATTTTGAAATTTTGAAATTATGAAATTTTGAAATATTGAAATTTTAAAATTTTGAAATATTGAAATTTTCAAATTTTCAAATTTTGATATTTTGAAATTTTGGTATATTGAAATTTTAAAATTTTGAAATTTCGAAATATTGAAATTTTGATATTTTGAAATTTTAAAAGTTTGAAATTTTGATATTTTGAAATTTTGAAATTTCGAATTTTTAAAATTTTGAAGTTTTGAAATTTTAGAATTTTGAAATTTTGAAATTGTGAAACTCTGAAATTTTGAAATTTCGAAGTATTGAAATTTAAGAATTTTGATATTTTGAAATTTTGAAATTTTGAATCTCTGAAATTTTGAAATTTCGAAATATTGAAGTTTTGAAATTTTGCAATTTCAAAATATTGAAGTGTTTAAATTTTCAAAATTTTCAATTTTAAAATTTTGATATTTGGAAACTTTAAATTTTTATTGTTTATTTATTTGAATATAAATGTTTTTTAAATTTTGAAATTTTGATATTCTGAAATTTTGAAACTTTGAAATTTTGATATTCTGAAATTTTGAAATTTTGAAATTTTGAAATTTTGAAATTCTGAAATTTTGAAATTTTGAAATATAGAAATTTTGAAATTTCAAAATTTTGAAATATTGAAATTTTCAAATTTTGATATTTTGAAACATTGAAATTTTGAAATTTTGAAATTTCGAAATGCTGAAATTTTGAAATATTGACATTTTGAAATTTTGAAATTTTGATATTTTGAAATTTTGAAATTTTGAAATTTTTAAATTTTGAAATTTTGAAATTTTGAAATTTTGAAATTTTAAAATTTTGAAATTTTGAAATTTTAATATTCTGAAATTTTGATATTTTGAAATTTTAAAATTTTGAAATTTTGAAATTTTGAAATTTTGAAATTTTGAAATTTTTAAATTTTGAAATTTTGAAATTTTGAAATTTTGAAATTTTGAAATTTTGATATTCTAGAATTTGGAATTTTGATATTCTAAAATTTTGAAATTTGTAAATTTTGATATTTTGATATTCTGAAATTTTGAAATATTGAAATTTTAAAATTTTGAAATTTTAATATTCTAAAATTTTGATATTTTGAAATATTGAAATTTTGAAAATTTTGAAATTTTAGAATTTTGAAATTTTGATATTTTGAAATTGTGAAACTCTGAAATTTTGAAATTTCGAAGAATTGAAATTTTGAAACTTAAGAATTTTGAAATTTTGATATTTTGAAATTTTGAAATTTTAAAATTTTAAAATTTTTAAAATTTTGATATTTTGGAATATTGAAATTTTGAAAATTTTGAAATTTTAGAATTTTGAAATTTTGATATTTTGAAATTGTGAAACTCTGAAATTTTGAAATTTCGAAGAATTGAAATTTTGAAACTTAAGAATTTTGAAATTTTGATATTTTGAAATTTTGAAATTTTAAAATTTTGAAATTTTGATATTCTGAAAATTTGAAATTTTGAATCTCTGAAATTTTGAAATTTCGAAATATTGAAGTTTTGAAATTTTGCAATTTTGAACTATTGAAATTTTGATATTTTAGAATTTGGAATTTTGATATTATAAAATTTTGAAATTTGTAAATTTTGATATTCTGATATTCTAAAATTTTGAAATATTGAAATTTTAAAATTTTGAAATTTTGATATATTAGAATTTGGAATTTTGATATTCTAAAATTTTGAAATTTGTAAATTTTGATATTTTGATATTCTGAAATTTTGATATTTTGAAATTTTGAAATTTTGATATTCTGAAATTTTGAAATTTTGAAATTCTGAAATTCGGAAATTTTGAAATTTTGAAATTTTGATATTTTAGAATTTGGAATTTTGATATTCTAAAATTTTGAAATTTGTAAATTTTGATATTTTGATATTCTGGAATTTTAAAATATTGAAATTTTAAAATTTTGATATTTTGAAATTTTAATATTCTAAAATTTCGATATTTTGAAATATTAAAATTTTCAAAATTTTGAAATTTTGAAATGTTAGAGTTTTGAAGTTTTTATATTTTGAAAATTTGAAATTTTGAATCTCTGAAATTTTGAAATTTCGAAATATTGAAGTTTTGAAATTTTGCAATTTCGAAATATTGAAATTTTCAAAATTTTCAATTTTAAAATATTTGGAAACTTTAAATTTTTATTGTTTATTTATTTGAATATAAATGTTTTGAAATTTTGAAATTTTGAAATTCTGAAATTTTGAAATTTTGAAATTTTGAAATTTTGAAATTTTGAAATTTTGAAATTTTGAAATTTTGAAATTTCAGAATTTTGAAATTTTGAAATTTTAGAATTTTGAAATTTTGATATTTTGAATTTGTGAAACTCTGAAATTTTGAAATTTTGAAATATTAGGGTTTTGAAATTTTGAAATCTAGAAATTTTGAAATTTTAAATATTGTAGTTTTGAAATTTTGCAATTTCGAACTATTGAAATTTTAAAATTTTCAAAATTTTCAATTTTAAAATTTTGATATTTGGAAACTTTAAATTTTTATTGTTTATTTATTTGATTATAAATAATCTGAAATTTGGAAATTTTGATATTCTGAAATTTTGAAATTTTAAAATTTTGAAATCTTGAAATTTTGAAAATTTGGAATTTTGAAATTTTGAAATTTTGAAATTTTGAAATTTTGAAATTTTAAAATTTTGAAATCGTGAAATTTTGAAATGCTGAAATTACGAAATTTTGAAATTTTTGAAATTTTGAACCCACATTAAATTTATTAGGGGAAATTTCTTTATTAAGCAGAATTATAAGCTGATCATGTTAATATTCGTTTTAATTTTTTTATCTTTTTTTCAAGCAGCTTATATATTGTATTTATATGCTTATGGAAAGCGTGGAAAATTATATACTGGTGTTTATTATTTATTATATTATATTATTAATATGAATATTTCTCAATATTTTTACATCGGTATCTTTTAAATTATCTGAAATAAGATTATTATGATTATAAAAGTGAATAGTTTAATTAAAATATTGATTTGTGGTGTCGATGATATGAATTTATTCATTTTAAATTGTGAAATACTTATCAATTCTTTTGTTCTTTTTTTTTCTTTTTGGTACACGAATTACTTTATTAATATTTTCATTTTATTTTATTTCAAATGAATTAATTTGTTTTTGAGTGAGAGGTTGATAATCTGAAATTTTGAAATTTCGATATTCTGAAATTTTGAAATTTTGAAATTTTGAAATTCTGAAATTTTGAAATTTTGAAATTTTGAAATTTTAGAATTTTGATATTTTGAAAATTTGAGATCTTGAAGTTTTGAAATTTTGCAATTTCGATATATTGAAATTTTGAAATTTTGAAATTTTGAAATTTTGAAATTTTGAAATTTTGATATTTTGAAATTTTGAAATTTTGATATTCTGAAATTTTGAAATATTGAAATATTAAAATTTTGAAATTGTGAAATTTTAATATTCTAAAATTTTGGAATTTGTAAGTTGTGATATTTTGATTTCCGAAATTTTGAAATATTGAAGTTTTAAAATTTTGAAATTTTAAAATTCTAAAATTTTGATGTTTTGAAATATTGAAATTCTCAAAATTTTGAAATTTTGAAATTTCGAAATCCAGAAATTTTGAAATTTTAAAATTTTGAAATTTTGATATTCTGAAATTTTGAAATTTTGATATTTTGAAAATTTGAAATTTTGAAATTTTGATATTTTAAAATTTGAGACTTTGAAATTTTGATATTCTGAAATTTTGAAATTTTGAAATTTTGAAATTTGGAGATTTTTATATTTTGAAATTTTGACATTTTGAAATTTAGAAATTTTGAGATTTTGAAATTTTGAAATATTGAAATTTTCAAATTTTGATATTTTGCAATTTTGAAATTTTAAAATTGTGAAATATTGAAATTTTGAAATTTTGATATTTTGAAATTTTGAAATTTTGAAATTTTGAAATTTTGAATTTTGAAATTTCGAAATTTTGAAATTTTGAAATTTTGAAATTTCGAAATTTTGAAATTTTGAAATTTTGAAATATTGAAATTTTGAAATTTTGAAATTTTGAAATTTTGAAATTTTGAAATATTGAAATTTTGAAATTTTGAAATTTTGAAATTTTGAAATTTTGAAATTTTGAAATTTTGAAATTTTGAAATTTTGAAATTTTAAAATTTTGAAATTTTGAAATTTTGAAATTTTGAAATTTTGAAATTTTGAAATTTTGAAATTTTGAAATTTTGAAATTTTGAAATTTTGAAATCTTTAAATTTTGAAATTTTGAAATATTGAAATTTTCAAATTTTGATATTTTGCAATTTTGAAATTTTGAAATTTTGAAATATTGAAATTTTGAAATTTTGAAATTTTGAAATTTTGAAATTTTGAAATTTTGAAACCTTGAAATTTTGAAATTTTGAAATTTTGAAAAATTGAAATTTTGAAATTTTGATATTTGGAATTTTGAAATTTTGAAATATTGAAATTTTGAAATATTGAAATTGTGAAATTTTGAAATTTTGAAATTTTGAAATTTTGAAATTTTGAAATTTTGAAACATTGAAATTTTCAAATTTTGATATTTTGCAATTTTGAAATTATGAAATATTGAAATTTTCAAATTTTGATATTTTGCAATTTTGAAATTTTGAAATTTTGAAATTTTGAAATTTTGAAATTTTGAAATTTTGAAATTTTGAAATTTTGAATTTTTGAAATTTTGAAATTTTGAAATATTGAAATTTTGAAATTTTGAAATTTTGAAATTTTGAAATTTTGAAATATTGAAATTTTGAAACTTTGAAATTTTGAAATTTTGAAATATTGAAATTTTGAAATATTGAAATTTTGAAATTTTGATATTTTGAAATTTTGAACTTTTGAAATATTGAAATTTTCAAATTTTCAAATTTTGATATGTTGAAATTTCGAAATTTTGAAATTTTGAAATTGTGAAATTTTGAAATTTTGAAATTTTGAGACTTTGAAATTTTTAAATTTTGAAATTTTAAAAAATTGGAATTTTTAAATTTTGAATTTTGAAATTTTGAAATTTTGAAATTTTGAAATATTGAAATTTTGAAATTTTGAAATTTTGAAATTTTGAAATTTTGAAATTTTTAAATTTTGAAATTTTGAAATATTGAAATTTTGAAAATTTGAAATTTAAGAATTTTGAAATTTTGATATTTTGAAATTTTGAAATTTTGAAATTTGGAAATTTAAGAATTTTGAAATTTTGATATTTTAAAAAATTAAAATTTTGAAATTTTAAAATTTTTAAATTTTGAAAATTTGTAATTTTGAAATTTCGAAATTTTCAAATTTTGATATTTTGCAATTTTGAAATTATGAAATATTGAAATTTTCAAATTTTGATATTTTGCAATTTTGAAATTTTGAAATTTTGAAATTTTGAAATTTTGAAATTTTGAAATTTTGAAATTTTGAAATTTTGAAATTTTGAAATTTTGAAATTCTGAAATTTTGAAATTTTGAAATTTTAGAATTTTGAAATTTTGATATTTTGAAAATTTGAAATCTTGAAGTTTTGAAATTTTGCAATTTCGATATATTGAAATTTTGAAATTTTGAAATTTTGAAATTTTGAAATTTTGACATTTTGATATTCTGAAATTTTGAAATATTGAAATATTAAAATTTTGAAATTGTGAAATTTTAATATTCTAAAATTTTGAAATTTGTAAGTTGTGATATTTTGATTTCCGAAATTTTGAAATATTGAAGTTTTAAAGTTTTGAAATTTTAAAATTCTAAAATTTTGATGTTTTGAAATATTGAAATTCTCAAAATTTTGAAATTTTGAAAATTCGAAATCCAGAAATTTTGAAATTTTAAAATTTTGAAATTTTGATATTCTGAAATTTTGAAATTTTGATATTTTGAAAATTTGAAATTTTGAAATTTTGATATTTTAAAATTTGAGACTTTGAAATTTTGATATTCTGAAATTTTGAAATTTTGAAATTTTGAAATTTGGAGATTTTGATATTTTGAAATTTTGACATTTTGAAATTTAGAAATTTTGAGATTTTGTAATTTTGAAATATTGAAATTTTCAAATTTTGATATTTTGCAATTTTGAAATTTTGAAATTGTGAAATATTGAAATTTTGAAATTTTGATATTTTGAAATTTTGAAATTTTGAAATTTTGAAATTTTGAAATTTTGAAATTTTGAAATTTTGAAATTTTGAAATTTTGAAATTTTGAAATTTTGAAATTTTGAAATTTTGAAATTTTGAAATTTTGAAATTTTGAAATTTTGATATTCTAGAATTTGGAATTTTGATATTCTAAAATTTTGAAATTTGTAAATTTTGATATTTTGATATTCTGAAATTTTGAAATATTGAAATTTTAAAATTTTGAAATTTTAATATTCTAAAATTTTGATATTTTGAAATATTGAAATTTTGAAAATTTTGAAATTTTAGAATTTTGAAATTTTGATATTTTGAAATTGTGAAACTCTGAAATTTTGAAATTTCGAAGAATTGAAATTTTGAAACTTAAGAATTTTGAAATTTTGATATTTTGAAATTTTGAAATTTTAAAATTTTAAAATTTTTAAAATTTTGATATTTTGGAATATTGAAATTTTGAAAATTTTGAAATTTTACAATTTTGAAATTTTGATATTTTGAAATTGTGAAACTCTGAAATTTTGAAATTTCGAAGAATTGAAATTTTGAAACTTAAGAATTTTGAAATTTTGATATTTTGAAATTTTGAAATTTTAAAATTTTAAAATTTTGAAATTTCGATATTCTGAAAATTTGAAATTTTGAATCTCTGAAATTTTGAAATTTCGAAATATTGAAGTTTTGAAATTTTGCAATTTTGAACTATTGAAATTTTGATATTTTAGAATTTGGAATTTTGATATTATAAAATTTTGAAATTTGTAAATTTTGATATTCTGATATTCTAAAATTTTGAAATATTGAAATTTTAAAATTTTGAAATTTTGATATATTAGAATTTGGAATTTTGATATTCTAAAATTTTGAAATTTGTAAATTTTGATATTTTGATATTCTGAAATTTTGATATTTTGAAATTTTGAAATTTTGATATTCTGAAATTTTGAAATTTTGAAATTCTGAAATTCTGAAATTCTGAAATTTTGAAATTTTGAAATTTTGATATTTTAGAATTTGGAATTTTGATATTCTAAAATTTTGAAATTTGTAAATTTTGATATTTTGATATTCTGGAATTTTAAAATATTGAAATTTTAAAATTTTGATATTTTGAAATTTTAATATTCTAAAATTTCGATATTTTGAAATATTAAAATTTTCAAAATTTTGAAATTTTGAAATGTTAGAGTTTTGAAGTTTTTATATTTTGAAAATGTGAAATTTTGAATCTCTGAAATTTTGAAATTTCGAAATATTGAAGTTTTGAAATTTTGCAATTTCGAAATATTGAAATTTTCAAAATTTTCAATTTTAAAATATTTGGAAACTTTAAATTTTTATTGTTTATTTATTTGAATATAAATGTTTTGAAATTTTGAAATTTTGAAATTCTGAAATTTTGAAATTTTGAAATTTTGAAATTTTGAAATTTTGAAATTTTGAAATTTTGAAATTTTGAAATTTTGAAATTTCAGAATTTTGAAATTTTGAAATTTTAGAATTTTGAAATTTTGATATTTTGAATTTGTGAAACTCTGAAATTTTGAAATTTTGAAATATTAGGGTTTTGAAATTTTGAAATCTAGAAATTTTGAAATTTTAAATATTGTAGTTTTGAAATTTTGCAATTTCGAACTATTGAAATTTTAAAATTTTCAAAATTTTCAATTTTAAAATTTTGATATTTGGAAACTTTAAATTTTTATTGTTTATTTATTTGATTATAAATAATCTGAAATTTGGAAATTTTGAGATTTTTAAATTTTGAAATTTTGATATTCTGAAATTTTGAAATTTTAAAATTTTGAAATCTTGAAATTTTGAAAATTTGGAATTTTGAAATTTTGAAATTTTGAAATTTTGAAATTTTGAAATTTTAAAATTTTGAAATCGTGAAATTTTGAAATGCCGAAATTACGAAATTTTGAAATTTTTGAAATTTTGAACCCACATTAAATTTATTAGGGGAAATTTCTTTATTAAGCAGAATTATAAGCTGATCATGTTAATATTCGTTTTAATTTTTTTATCTTTTTTTTAAGCAGCTTATATATTGTATTTATATGCTTATGGAAAGCGTGGAAAATTATATACTGGTGTTTATTATTTATTATATTATATTATTAATATGAATATTTCTCAATATTTTTACATCGGTATCTTTTAAATTATCTGAAATAAGATTACTATGATTATAAAAGTGAATAGTTTAATTAAAATATTGATTTGTGGTGTCGATGATATGAATTTATTCATTTTAAATTGTGAAATACTTATCAATTCTTTTGTTCTTTTTTTTTCTTTTTGGTACACGAATTACTTTATTAATATTTTCATTTTATTTTATTTCAAATGAATTAATTTGTTTTTGAGTGAGAGGTTGATAATCTGAAATTTTGAAATTTCGATATTCTGAAATTTTGAAATTTTGAAATTTTGAAATTTTGAAATTTTGAAATTTTGAAATTTTGAAATTTTGAAATTTTGAAATTTTGAATTTTTGAAATTTTGAAATTTTGAAATATTGAAGTTTTGAAATTTTGAAATTTTGAAATTTTGAAATTTTGAAATATTGAAATTTTGAAATTTTGAAATTTTGAAATTTTGAAATATTGAAATTTTGAAATATTGAAATTTTGAAATTTTGAAATTTTGAAATTTTGAAATTTTGAACTTTTGAAATATTGAAATTTTCAAATTTTCAAATTTTGATATGTTGAAATTTCGAAATTTTGAAATTTTGAAATTGTGAAATTTTGAAATTTTGAAATTTTGATATTCTAGAATTTGGAATTTTGATATTCTAAAATTTTGAAATTTGTAAATTTTGATATTTTGATATTCTGAAATTTTGAAATATTGAAATTTTAAAATTTTGAAATTTTAATATTCTAAAATTTTGATATTTTGAAATATTGAAATTTTGAAAATTTTGAAATTTTAGAATTTTGAAATTTTGATATTTTGAAATTGTGAAACTCTGAAATTTTGAAATTTCGAAATATTGAAGTTTTGAAATTTTGCAATTTCGAACTATTGAAATTTTGATATTATAAAATTTTGAAATTTGTAAATTTTGATATTCTGATATTCTAAAATGTTGAAATATTGAAATTTTAAAATTTTGAAATTTTGATATATTAGAATTTGGAATTTTGATATTCTAAAATTTTGAAATTTGTAAATTTTGATATTTTTATATTCTGAAATTTTGATATTTTGAAATTTTGAAATTTTGATATTCTGAAATTTTGAAATTCTGAAATTCTGAAATTTTGAAATTTTGAAATTTTGATATTTCAGAATTTGGAATTTTGATATTCTAAAATTTTGAAATTTCTAAATTTTGATATTTTGATATTCTGGAATTTTAAAATATTGAAATTTTAAAATTTTGATATTTTGAAATTTTAATATTCTAAAATTTCGATATTTTGAAATATTAAAATTTTCAAAATTTTGAAATTTTGGAATGTTAGAGTTTTAAAATTTTTATATTTTGAAAATTTGAAATTTTGAATCTCTGAAATTTTGAAATTTCGAAATATTGAAGTTTTGAAATTTTGCAATTTCGAAATATTGAAATTTTCAAAATTTTCAATTTTAAAATATTTGGAAACTTTAAATTTTTATTGTTTATTTATTTGAATATAAATGTTTTGAAATTTTGAAATTTTGAAATTTTGAAATTCTGAAATTTTGAAATTTTGAAATTTTGAAATTTTGAAATTTTGAAATTTTGAAATTTTGAAATTTTGAAATTTTGAAATTTTGAAATTTTGAAATTTTAGAATTTTGAAATTTTAGAATTTTGAAATTTTGATATTTTGAATTTGTGAAACTCTGAAATTTTGAAATTTTGAAATATTAGGGTTTTGAAATTTTGAAATCTAGAAATTTTGAAATTTTAAATATTGTAGTTTTGAAATTTTGCAATTTCGAACTATTGAAATTTTGAAATTTTCAAAATTTTCAATTTTAGAATATTTGGAAACTTTAAATTTTTATTGTTTATTTATTTGAGTATAAATGTTTCGAAATTTTGAAATTTTGATATTTAAATTTTGAAATTTTGATATTCTGAAATTTTGAAATTTTGAAATTTTGATATTCTGATATTTTAAAATTTCGAAATTTTGAAATTTTGAAATTTTGAAATTTTAGAATTTTGAAATTTTGATATTTTGAAATTGTGAAACTCAAAAAAAAAAAAAATTTTGAAATTTTGAACTCTAGAAATTTTGAAATTCTAAAATTTTAAAATATTGAAACTTTCAAATTTTTATATTTTGAAATTTTGAAATATTGAAATTTTGAAATTTTGAAATTTTGAAATTTTGAAATTATAAAATTTTGAAATATTGAAATATTGAAATCTTGGAATTTTGAAATTTGGAATTTTGAAATTTTGAAATTTTGATATATTGAAAATTTGAAATTTTGAATGTTTGAAATTTTGAAATTTCGAAATATTGAAGTTTTGAAATTTTGCAATTTCGAAATATTGAAATTTTGATATTTTCATAATTTTCAATTTTAAAATTTTGATATTTGGAAACTTTAAATTGTTATTGTTTATTTATTTGAATATAAATGTTTTGAAATTTTGAAATTTTGAGATTTTTAAATTTTGAAATTTTGAAATTTTGATATTCTGAAATTTTGCAATTTTGAAATTTTGAAATTCTGAAATATTGAAATTTTCAAATTTTCAAATTTTGATATTTTGAAATTGTGAAACTCTGAAATTTTGAAATTTTGAAATATTGGAATTTTGAAATTTTGAAATTTTGAAATTATGAAATTTTGAAATATTGAAATTTTAAAATTTTGAAATATTGAAATTTTCAAATTTTCAAATTTTGATATTTTGAAATTTTGGTATATTGAAATTTTAAAATTTTGAAATTTCGAAATATTGAAATTTTGATATTTTGAAATTTTAAAAGTTTGAAATTTTGATATTTTGAAATTTTGAAATTTCGAATTTTTAAAATTTTGAAGTTTTGAAATTTTAGAATTTTGAAATTTTGAAATTGTGAAACTCTGAAATTTTGAAATTTCGAAGTATTGAAATTTAAGAATTTTGATATTTTGAAATTTTGAAATTTTGAATCTCTGAAATTTTGAAATTTCGAAATATTGAAGTTTTGAAATTTTGCAATTTCAAAATATTGAAGTGTTTAAATTTTCAAAATTTTCAATTTTAAAATTTTGATATTTGGAAACTTTAAATTTTTATTGTTTATTTATTTGAATATAAATGTTTTTTAAATTTTGAAATTTTGATATTCTGAAATTTTGAAACTTTGAAATTTTGATATTCTGAAATTTTGAAATTTTGAAATTTTGAAATTCTGAAATTTTGAAATTTTGAAATATAGAAATTTTGAAATTTCAAAATTTTGAAATATTGAAATTTTCAAATTTTGATATTTTGAAACATTGAAATTTTGAAATTTTGAAATTTCGAAATGCTGAAATTTTGAAATATTGACATTTTGAAATTTTGAAATTTTGATATTTTGAAATTTTGAAATTTTGAAATTTTTAAATTTTGAAATTTTGAAATTTTGAAATTTTGAAATTTTAAAATTTTGAAATTTTGAAATTTTAATATTCTGAAATTTTGATATTTTGAAATTTTAAAATTTTGAAATTTTGAAATTTTGAAATTTTGAAATTTTGAAATTTTGAAATTTTGAAATTTTGAAATTTTGAAATTTTGATATTCCAGAATTTGGAATTTTGATATTCTAAAATTTTGAAATTTGTAAATTTTGATATTTTGATATTCTGAAATTTTGAAATATTGAAATTTTAAAATTTTGAAATTTTAATATTCTAAAATTTTGATATTTTGAAATATTGAAATTTTGAAAATTTTGAAATTTTAGAATTTTGAAATTTTGATATTTTGAAATTGTGAAACTCTGAAATTTTGAAATTTCGAAGAATTGAAATTTTGAAACTTAAGAATTTTGAAATTTTGATATTTTGAAATTTTGAAATTTTAATATTTTAAAATTTTTAAAATTTTGATATTTTGGAATATTGAAATTTTGAAAATTTTGAAATTTTAGAATTTTGAAATTTTGATATTTTGAAATTGTGAAACTCTGAAATTTTGAAATTTCGAAGAATTGAAATTTTGAAACTTAAGAATTTTGAAATTTTGATATTTTGAAATTTTGAAATTTTAAAATTTTAAAATTTTGAAATTTTGATATTCTGAAAATTTGAAATTTTGAATCTCTGAAATTTTGAAATTTCGAAATATTGAAGTTTTGAAATTTTGCAATTTTGAACTATTGAAATTTTGATATTTTAGAATTTGGAATTTTGATATTCTAAAATTTTGAAATTTGTAAATTTTGATATTTTGATATTCTGAAATTTTGATATTTTGAAATTTTGAAATTTTGATATTCTGAAATTTTGAAATTCTGAAATTCTGAAATTTTGAAATTTTGAAATTTTGATATTTTAGAATTTGGAATTTTGATATTCTAAAATTTTGAAATTTGTAAATTTTGATATTTTGATATTCTGGAATTTTAAAATATTGAAATTTTAAAATTTTGATATTTTGAAATTTTAATATTCTAAAATTTCGATATTTTGAAATATTAAAATTTTCAAAATTTTGAAATTTTGAAATGTTAGAGTTTTGAAGTTTTTATATTTTGAAAATTTGAAATTTTGAATCTCTGAAATTTTGAAATTTCGAAATATTGAAGTTTTGAAATTTTGCAATTTCGAAATATTGAAATTTTCAAAATTTTCAATTTTAAAATATTTGGAAACTTTAAATTTTTATTGTTTATTTATTTGAATATAAATGTTTTGAAATTTTGAAATTTTGAAATTCTGAAATTTTGAAATTTTGAAATTTTGAAATTTTGAAATTTTGAAATTTTGAAATTTTGAAATTTTGAAATTTCAGAATTTTGAAATTTTGAAATTTTAGAATTTTGAAATTTTGATATTTTGAATTTGTGAAACTCTGAAATTTTGAAATTTTGAAATATTAGGGTTTTGAAATTTTGAAATCTAGAAATTTTGAAATTTTAAATATTGTAGTTTTGAAATTTTGCAATTTCGAACTATTGAAATTTTAAAATTTTCAAAATTTTCAATTTTAAAATTTTGATATTTGGAAACTTTAAATTTTTATTGTTTATTTATTTGATTATAAATAATCTGAAATTTGGAAATTTTGATATTCTGAAATTTTGAAATTTTAAAATTTTGAAATCTTGAAATTTTGAAAATTTGGAATTTTGAAATTTTGAAATTTTGAAATTTTGAAATTTTAAAATTTTGAAATCGTGAAATTTTGAAATGCTGAAATTACGAAATTTTGAAATTTTTGAAATTTTGAACCCACATTAAATTTATTAGGGGAAATTTCTTTATTAAGCAGAATTATAAGCTGATCATGTTAATATTCGTTTTAATTTTTTTATCTTTTTTTCAAGCAGCTTATATATTGTATTTATATGCTTATGGAAAGCGTGGAAAATTATATACTGGTGTTTATTATTTATTATATTATATTATTAATATGAATATTTCTCAATATTTTTACATCGGTATCTTTTAAATTATCTGAAATAAGATTATTAAGATTATAAAAGTGAATAGTTTAATTAAAATATTGATTTGTGGTGTCGATGATATGAATTTATTCATTTTAAATTGTGAAATACTTATCAATTCTTTTGTTCTTTTTTTTTCTTTTTGGTACACGAATTACTTTATTAATATTTTCATTTTATTTTATTTCAAATGAATTAATTTGTTTTTGAGTGAGAGGTTGATAATCTGAAATTTTGAAATTTCGATATTCTGAAATTTTGAAATTTTGAAATTTTGAAATTTTGAAATTCTGAAATTTTGAAATTTTGAAATTTTAGAATTTTGAAATTTTGATATTTTGAAAATTTGAAATCTTGAAGTTTTGAAATTTTGCAATTTCGATATATTGAAATTTTGAAATTTTGAAATTTTGACATTTTGATATTCTGAAATTTTGAAATATTGAAATATTAAAATTTTGAAATTGTGAAATTTTAATATTCTAAAATTTTGAAATTTGTAAGTTGTGATATTTTGATTTCCGAAATTTTGAAATATTGAAGTTTTAAAGTTTTGAAATTTTAAAATTCTAAAATTTTGATGTTTTGAAATATTGAAATTCTCAAAATTTTGAAATTTTGAAATTTCGAAATCCAGAAATTTTGAAATTTTAAAATTTTGAAATTTTGATATTCTGAAATTTTGAAATTTTGATATTTTGAAAATTTGAAATTTTGAAATTTTGATATTTTAAAATTTGAGACTTTGAAATTTTGATATTCTGAAATTTTGAAATTTTGAAATTTTGAAATTTGGAGATTTTGATATTTTGAAATTTTGACATTTTGAAATTTAGAAATTTTGAGATTTTGAAATTTTGAAATATTGAAATTTTCAAATTTTGATATTTTGCAATTTTGAAATTTTGAAATTGTGAAATATTGAAATTTTGAAATTTTGATATTTTGAAATTTTGAAATTTTGAAATTTTGAAATTTTGAAATTTTGAAATTTTGAAATTTTGAAATTTTGAAATTTTGAAATTTTGAAATTTTGAAATTTTGAAATTTTGATATTCTAGAATTTGGAATTTTGATATTCTAAAATTTTGAAATTTGTAAATTTTGATATTTTGATATTCTGAAATTTTGAAATATTGAAATTTTAAAATTTTGAAATTTTAATATTCTAAAATTTTGATATTTTGAAATATTGAAATTTTGAAAATTTTGAAATTTTAGAATTTTGAAATTTTGATATTTTGAAATTGTGAAACTCTGAAATTTTGAAATTTCGAAGAATTGAAATTTTGAAACTTAAGAATTTTGAAATTTTGATATTTTGAAATTTTGAAATTTTAAAATTTTAAAATTTTTAAAATTTTGATATTTTGGAATATTGAAATTTTGAAAATTTTGAAATTTTAGAATTTTGAAATTTTAGAATTTTGAAATTTCGATATTTTGAAATTGTGAAACTCTGAAATTTTGAAATTTCGAAGAATTGAAATTTTGAAACTTAAGAATTTTGAAATTTTGATATTTTGAAATTTTGAAATTTTAAAATTTTAAAATTTTGAAATTTTGATATTCTGAAAATTTGAAATTTTGAATCTCTGAAATTTTGAAATTTCGAAATATTGAAGTTTTGAAATTTTGCAATTTTGAACTATTGAAATTTTGATATTTTAGAATTTGGAATTTTGATATTATAAAATTTTGAAATTTGTAAATTTTGATATTCTGATATTCTAAAATTTTGAAATATTGAAATTTTAAAATTTTGAAATTTTGATATATTAGAATTTGGAATTTTGATATTCTAAAATTTTGAAATTTGTAAATTTTGATATTTTGATTTTCTGAAATTTTGATATTTTGAAATTTTGAAATTTTGATATTCTGAAATTTTGAAATTTTGAAATTCTGAAATTCTGAAATTTTGAAATTTTGATATTTTAGAATTTGGAATTTTGATATTCTAAAATTTTGAAATTTGTAAATTTTGATATTTTGATATTCTGGAATTTTAAAATATTGAAATTTTAAAATTTTGATATTTTGAAATTTTAATATTCTAAAATTTCGATATTTTGAAATATTAAAATTTTCAAAATTTTGAAATTTTGAAATGTTAGAGTTTTGAAGTTTTTATATTTTGAAAATTTGAAATTTTGAATCTCTGAAATTTTGAAATTTCGAAATATTGAAGTTTTAAAATTTTGAAATTTTGATATTCTGAAAATTTGAAATTTTGAATCTCTGAAATTTTGAAATTTCGAAATATTGAAGTTTTGAAATTTTGCAATTTTGAACTATTGAAATTTTGATATTTTAGAATTTGGAATTTTGATATTATAAAATTTTGAAATTTGTAAATTTTGATATTCTGATATTCTAAAATTTTGAAATATTGAAATTTTAAAATTTTGAAATTTTGATATATTAGAATTTGGAATTTTGATATTCTAAAATTTTGAAATTTGTAAATTTTGATATTTTGATTTTCTGAAATTTTGATATTTTGAAATTTTGAAATTTTGATATTCTGAAATTTTGAAATTTTGAAATTCTGAAATTCTGAAATTTTGAAATTTTGATATTTTAGAATTTGGAATTTTGATATTCTAAAATTTTGAAATTTGTAAATTTTGATATTTTGATATTCTGGAATTTTAAAATATTGAAATTTTAAAATTTTGATATTTTGAAATTTTAATATTCTAAAATTTCGATATTTTGAAATATTAAAATTTTCAAAATTTTGAAATTTTGAAATGTTAGAGTTTTGAAGTTTTTATATTTTGAAAATTTGAAATTTTGAATCTCTGAAATTTTGAAATTTCGAAATATTGAAGTTTTGAAATTTTGCAATTTCGAAATATTGAAATTTTCAAAATTTTCAATTTTAAAATATTTGGAAACTTTAAATTTTTATTGTTTATTTATTTGAATATAAATGTTTTGAAATTTTGAAATTTTGAAATTCTGAAATTTTGAAATTTTGAAATTTTGAAATTTTGAAATTTTGAAATTTTGAAATTTCAGAATTTTGAAATTTTGAAATTTTAGAATTTTGAAATTTTGATATTTTGAATTTGTGAAACTCTGAAATTTTGAAATTTTGAAATATTAGGGTTTTGAAATTTTGAAATCTAGAAATTTTGAAATTTTAAATATTGTAGTTTTGAAATTTTGCAATTTCGAACTATTGAAATTTTAAAATTTTCAAAATTTTCAATTTTAAAATTTTGATATTTGGAAACTTTAAATTTTTATTGTTTATTTATTTGATTATAAATAATCTGAAATTTGGAAATTTTGAGATTTTTAAATTTTGAAATTTTGATATTCTGAAATTTTGAAATTTTAAAATTTTGAAATCTTGAAATTTTGAAAATTTGGAATTTTGAAATTTTGAAATTTTGAAATTTTGAAATTTTAAAATTTTGAAATCGTGAAATTTTGAAATGCTGAAATTACGAAATTTTGAAATTTTTGAAATTTTGAACCCACATTAAATTTATTAGGGGAAATTTCTTTATTAAGCAGAATTATAAGCTGATCATGTTAATATTCGTTTTAATTTTTTTATCTTTTTTTCAAGCAGCTTATATATTGTATTTATATGCTTATGGAAAGCGTGGAAAATTATATACTGGTGTTTATTATTTATTATATTATATTATTAATATGAATATTTCTCAATATTTTTACATCGGTATCTTTTAAATTATCTGAAATAAGATTATTATGATTATAAAAGTGAATAGTTTAATTAAAATATTGATTTGTGGTGTCGATGATATGAATTTATTCATTTTAAATTTTGAAATACTTATCAATTCTTTTGTTCTTTTTTTTTCTTTTTGGTACACGAATTACTTTATTAATATTTTCATTTTATTTTATTTCAAATGAATTAATTTGTTTTTGAGTGAGAGGTTGATAATCTGAAATTTTGAAATTTCGATATTCTGAAATTTTGAAATTTTGAAATTTTGAAATTTTGAAATTCTGAAATTTTGAAATTTTGAAATTTTGAAATTTTAGAATTTTGAAATTTTGATATTTTGAAAATTTGAGATCTTGAAGTTTTGAAATTTTGCAATTTCGATATATTGAAATTTTGAAATTTTGAAATTTTGAAATTTTGAAATTTTGAAATTTTGATATTTTGAAATTTTGAAATTTTGAAATTTTGAAATTTTGAATTTTGAAATTTCGAAATTTTGAAATTTTGAAATTTTGAAATTTTGAAATTTCGAAATTTTGAAATTTTGAAATTTTGAAATATTGAAATTTTGAAATTTTGAAATTTTGAAATTTTGAAATTTTGAAATATTGAAATTTTGAAATTTTGAAATTTTGAAATTTTGAATTTTGAAATTTTGAAATTTTGAAATTTTGAAATTTTGAAATTTTGAAATTTTAAAATTTTGAAATTTTGAAATTTTGAAATTTTGAAATTTTGAAATTTTGAAATTTTGAAATTTTGAAATCTTTAAATTTTGAAATTTTGAAATATTGAAATTTTCAAATTTTGATATTTTGCAATTTTGAAATTTTGAAATTTTGAAATATTGAAATTTTGAAATTTTGAAATTTTGAAATTTTGAAATTTTGAAATTTTGAAACCTTGAAATTTTGAAATTTTGAAATTTTGAAAAATTGAAATTTTGAAATTTTGATATTTGGAATTTTGAAATTTTGAAATATTGAAATTTTGAAATTTTGAAATTGTGAAATTTTGAAATTTTGAAATTTTGAAATTTTGAAATTTTGAAATTTTGAAACATTGAAATTTTCAAATTTTGATATTTTGCAATTTTGAAATTATGAAATATTGAAATTTTCAAATTTTGATATTTTGCAATTTTGAAATTTTGAAATTTTGAAATTTTGAAATTTTGAAATTTTGAAATTTTGAATTTTTGAAATTTTGAAATTTTGAAATATTGAAATTTTGAAATTTTGAAATTTTGAAATTTTGAAATTTTGAAATATTGAAATTTTGAAACTTTGAAATTTTGAAATTTTGAAATATTGAAATTTTGAAATATTGAAATTTTGAAATTTTGAAATTTTGAAATTTTGAACTTTTGAAATATTGAAATTTTCAAATTTTCAAATTTTGATATGTTGAAATTTCGAAATTTTGAAATTTTGAAATTGTGAAATTTTGAAATTTTGAAATTTTGAGACTTTGAAATTTTTAAATTTTGAAATTTTAAAAAATTGGAATTTTTAAATTTTGAAATTTTGAAATTTTGAAATTTTGAGACTTTGAAATTTTTAAATTTTGAAATTTTAAAAAATTGGAATTTTTAAATTTTGAAATTTTGAAATTTTGAAATTTTGAAATATTGAAATTTTGAAATTTTGAAATTTTGAAATTTTAAAATTTTTAAATTTTGAAAATTTGTAATTTTGAAATTTCGAAATTTTCAAATTTTGATATTTTGCAATTTTGAAATTATGAAATATTGAAATTTTCAAATTTTGATATTTTGCAATTTTGAAATTTTGAAATTTTGAAATTTTGAAATTTTGAAATTTTGAAATTTTGAATTTTTGAAATTTTGAAATTTTGAAATTTTGAAATATTGAAATTTTGAAATTTTGAAGTTTTGAAATTTTGAAATTTTGAAATTTGGAAATTTAAGAATTTTGAAATTTTGATATTTTGAAATTTTGAAATTTTGAAATTTTGAAATTTTGAAATTTTGAAATTTTGAAATTTTGAAATTTTGAAATATTGAAATTTTGAAAATTTGAAATTTAAGAATTTTGAAATTTTGATACTTTGAAATTTTGAAATTTGGAAATTTAAGAATTTTGAAATTTTGATATTTTAAAAAATTAAAATTTTGAAATTTTAAAATTTTTAAATTTTGAAAATTTGTAATTTTGAAATTTCGAAATTTTCAAATTTTGATATTTTGCAATTTTGAAATTATGAAATATTGAAATTTTCAAATTTTGATATTTTGCAATTTTGAAATTTTGAAATTTTGAAATTTTGAAATTTTGAAATTTTGAAATTTTGAAATTTGAAATTTGAAATTTTGAAATTTTGAAATTTTGAAATCTAGAAATTTTGAAATTTTAAAATTTTGAAATTTTGATATTCTGAAATTTTGAAATTTTGATATTCTGAAAATTTGAAATTTTGAAATTTTGATATTTTAAAATTTGAGACTTTGAAATTTTGATATTCTGAAATTTTGAAATTTTGAAATTTTGAAACTTTGAAATTTTGAAATTTTGAAATTTTGAAAAATTGAAATTTTGAAATTTTGGTATTTGGAATTTTGAAATTTTGAAATATTGAAATTTTGAAATATTGAAATTGTGAAATTTTGAAATTTTGAAATTTTGAAATTTTGAAATATTGAAATTTTGAAACTTTGAAATTTTGAAATTTTGAAATTTTGAAATTTTGAAGCATTGAAATTTTCAAATTTTGATATTTTGCAATTTTGAAATTATGAAATATTGAAATTTTCAAATTTTGATATTTTGCAATTTTGAAATTTTGAAATTTTGAAATTTTGAAATTTTGAAATTTTGAAATTTTGAAATTTTGAATTTTTGAAATTTTGAAATATTGAAATTTTGAAATTTTGAAATTTTGAAATTTTGAAATATTGAAATTTTGAAACTTTGAAATTTTGAAATTTTGAAATATTGAAATTTTGAAATATTGAAATTTTGAAATTTTGAAATTTTGAAATTTTGAAATTTTGAACTTTTGAAGTATTGAAATTTTCAAATTTTCAAATTTTGATATGTTGAAATTTCGAAATTTTGAAATTTTGAAATTGTGAAATTTTGAAATTTTGAAATTTTGAGACATTGAAATTTTTAAATTTTGAAATTTTAAAAAATTGGAATTTTTAAATTTTGAATTTTGAAATTTTGAAATTTTGAAATTTTGAAATATTGAAATTTTGAAATTTTGAAATTTTGAAATTTTGAAATTTTCAAATTTTGGAATGTTGAAATTTTCAAATTTTGATATTTTGCAATTTTGAAATTTTGAAATTTTGAAATATTGAAATTTTGAAATTTTGAAGTTTTGAAATTTTGAAATTTTGAAATTTGGAAATTTAAGAATTTTGAAATTTTGATATTTTGAAATTTTGAAATTTTGAAATTTTGAAATTTTGAAATTTTGAAATTTTGAAATTTTGAAATTTTGAAATTTTGAAATATTGAAATTTTGAAAATTTGAAATTTAAGAATTTTGAAATTTTGATATTTTGAAATTTTGAAATTTTGAAATTATGAAATATTGAAATTTTCAAATTTTGATATTTTGCAATTTTGAAATTTTGAAATTTTGAAATTTTGAAATTTTGAAATTTTGAAATTTTGAATTTTTGAAATTTTGAAATTTTGAAATATTGAAGTTTTGAAATTTTGAAATTTTGAAATTTTGAAATTTTGAAATATTGAAATTTTGAAATTTTGAAATTTTGAAATTTTGAAATATTGAAATTTTGAAATATTGAAATTTTGAAATTTTGAAATTTTGAAATTTTGAACTTTTGAAATATTGAAATTTTCAAATTTTGATATGTTGAAATTTCGAAATTTTGAAATTTTGAAATTGTGAAATTTTGAAATTTTGAAATTTTGATATTCTAGAATTTGGAATTTTGATATTCTAAAATTTTGAAATTTGTAAATTTTGATATTTTGATATTCTGAAATTTTGAAATATTGAAATTTTAAAATTTTGAAATTTTAATATTCTAAAATTTTGATATTTTGAAATATTGAAATTTTGAAAATTTTGAAATTTTAGAATTTTGAAATTTTGATATTTTGAAATTGTGAAACTCTGAAATTTTGAAATTTCGAAATATTGAAGTTTTGAAATTTTGCAATTTCGAACTATTGAAATTTTGATATTATAAAATTTTGAAATTTGTAAATTTTGATATTCTGATATTCTAAAATGTTGAAATATTGAAATTTTAAAATTTTGAAATTTTGATATATTAGAATTTGGAATTTTGATATTCTAAAATTTTGAAATTTGTAAATTTTGATATTTTTATATTCTGAAATTTTGATATTTTGAAATTTTGAAATTTTGATATTCTGAAATTTTGAAATTCTGAAATTCTGAAATTTTGAAATTTTGAAATTTTGATATTTCAGAATTTGGAATTTTGATATTCTAAAATTTTGAAATTTCTGAATTTTGATATTTTGATATTCTGGAATTTTAAAATATTGAAATTTTAAAATTTTGATATTTTGAAATTTTAATATTCTAAAATTTCGATATTTTGAAATATTAAAATTTTCAAAATTTTGAAATTTTGGAATGTTAGAGTTTTAAAATTTTTATATTTTGAAAATTTGAAATTTTGAATCTCTGAAATTTTGAAATTTCGAAATATTGAAGTTTTGAAATTTTGCAATTTCGAAATATTGAAATTTTCAAAATTTTCAATTTTAAAATATTTGGAAACTTTAAATTTTTATTGTTTATTTATTTGAATATAAATGTTTTGAAATTTTGAAATTCTGAAATTTTGAAATTTTGAAATTTTGAAATTTTGAAATTTTGAAATTTTGAAATTTTGAAATTTTGAAATTTTGAAATTTTGAAATTTTGAAATTTTAGAATTTTGAAATTTTAGAATTTTGAAATTTTGATATTTTGAATTTGTGAAACTCTGAAATTTTGAAATTTTGAAATATTAGGGTTTTGAAATTTTGAAATCTAGAAATTTTGAAATTTTAAATATTGTAGTTTTGAAATTTTGCAATTTCGAACTATTGAAATTTTGAAATTTTCAAAATTTTCAATTTTAGAATATTTGGAAACTTTAAATTTTTATTGTTTATTTATTTGAATATAAATGTTTCGAAATTTTGAAATTTTGATATTTAAATTTTGAAATTTTGATATTCTGAAATTTTGAAATTTTGAAATTTTGATATTCTGATATTTTAAAATTTCGAAATTTTGAAATTTTGAAATTTTGAAATTTTAGAATTTTGAAATTTTGATATTTTGAAATTGTGAAACTCAAAAAAAAAAAAAATTTTGAAATTTTGAACTCTAGAAATTTTGAAATTCTAAAATTTTAAAATATTGAAACTTTCAAATTTTGATATTTTGAAATTTTGAAATATTGAAATTTTGAAATTTTGAAATTTTGAAATTTTGAAATTATAAAATTTTGAAATATTGAAATATTGAAATCTTGGAATTTTGAAATTTGGAATTTTGAAATTTTGAAATTTTAGAATTTTGAAATTTTGATATATTGAAAATTTGAAATTTTGAATGTTTGAAATTTTGAAATTTCGAAATATTGAAGTTTTGAAATTTTGCAATTTCGAAATATTGAAATTTTGATATTTTCATAATTTGAAATTTTCAAAATTTTCAATTTTAAAATATTTGGAAACTTTAAATTTTTATTGTTTATTTATTTGAATATAAATGTTTCGAAATTTTGAAATTTTGATATTTAAATTTTGAAATTTTGATATTCTGAAATTTTGAAATTTTGAAATTTTGATATTCTGATATTTTAAAATTTCGAAATTTTGAAATTTTGAAATTTTGAAATTTTAGAATTTTGAAATTTTGATATTTTGAAAATTTGAAATCTTGAAGTTTTGAAATTTTGCAATTTCGATATATTGAAATTTTTAAATTTTGAAATTTTGAAATTTTGAAATTTTAATAATTTGAAATTTTGAAATTTTAACATTTTGAAATTTTGAAATTTTGAAATTTTAAAATTTTGAAATTTTGAAATTTTGAAATTTTGAAATTTTGAGATTTTGAAATTTCGAAATTTTGAAATTTTAAAATTTTGAGATTTTAAAATTTTGAAATTTTGAAATTCTGAAATTTTGAAATTTTGAAATTTTGAAATTGTGAAATTTTGAAATTTTGAAATTTTGAAATTTTGAAATTTTGAAATTTTGAAATTTTAAAATTTTGATATTTTGAAATTTTGAAATTTTGAAATTTTAAAATTTTGAAATTTTGAAATTTTGAAATTTTAAAATTTTGAAATTTTGAAATTTTAGAATTTTGAAATTTTGAAATATTGAAATTTTAAAATTTTGAAATTTTGAAATTTTGAAATTTTGAAATTTTAAAATTTTGAAATTTTGAAATTTTGAAAAATTGAAATTTTGAAATTTTGAAATTTTGAAATTTTGAAATTTTGAAATTTTGAAATTTTGAAATTTTGAAATTTTGAAATTTTGAAATTGTGAAAGTTTGAAATTTTGAATTTTTGAAATTTTGAAATTTTGAAATTTTGAAATTTTGAAATTTTGAAATTTTGAAATTTTGAAATTTTGAAATTTTGAAATTTTGAAATTTTGAAATTTTGATATTTTGAAATTTTGAAATTCTAAAATTTTGAAATTTTGAAATTTTGAAATTTTAAAATTTTGAAATTTTGAAATTTTGAAATTTTAAAATTTTGGAATTTTGAAATTTTGGAATTTTGAAATTTTGAAATTTTGAAATTTTGAAATTTTGAAATTTTGAAATTTTGAAACTTTGAAATTTTGAAATTTTGATATTTTGAAACTTGGAAATTTTGAAATTTTGATACTTTAAAATTTTAATATTTTGAAATTTTGATATTTTGAAATTTTGAAATTTTGAAATTTTGAAATTTTAAAATTTTGAAATTTTCAAATTTTGAAATTTTGAAATTATAAAATTTTGAAATTTTGAAATTTTAAAATTTTGAAATTTTGAAATTTTGAAATTTTGAAATTTTGAAATTTTGAAATTTTGAAATTTTGAAATTTTGAAATTTTGAAATTTTGAAATTTTGAAGTTTTGAAATTTTGAAATTTTGAAATTTTGAAATTTTGAAATTTTGTAATTTTGAAATTTTGAAATTTTGTGATATTGAAATTTTGAAATTTTGAAATTTCGAAATTTTGAAATTTTGAAATTTTGAAGTTTTGAAATTTTGAAATTTTGAAATTTTGAAATTTTGAAATTTTGAAATTTTGAAATTTTGTAATTTTGAAATTTTGAAATTTTAATAATTTGAAATTTTGAAATTTTGGAATTTTGTAATTTTGAAATTTTTAAATTTTAATAATTTGAAATTTTGAAATTTTGAAATTTTAATAATTTGAAATTTTGAAATTTTAAAATTTTGAAATTTTGAAATTTTGTAATTTTGAAATTTTGAAATTTTGAAATTTTGAAATTTTGAAATTTTGATATTTTGAAATTTTGAAATTTTGTAATTTTGAAATTTTGAAATTTTGAAATTTTGAAATTTTGAAATTTTGAAATTTTGAAATTTTGAAATTTTGAAATTTTGAAATTTTGAAATTTTGAAATTTTGAAATTTTGAAATTTTGAAATTTTGAAATTTTGAAATTTTGAAATTTTGACATTTTGAAATTTTGAAATTTTGAAATTTTGAAATTTTGAAATTTTGAAATTTTGAAATTTTGAAATTTTGAAATTTTGAAATTTTGAAATTTTGAAATTTTGAAATTTTGATATTTTGAAATTTTGAAATTTTGAAATTTTGAAATTTTGAAATTTTGAAATTTTGAAATTTTGAAATTTTGAAATTTTGAAATTTTGAAATTTTGAAATTTTGAAATTTTGAAATTTTGAAATTTTGAAATTTTGAAATTTTGAAATTTTGAAATTTTGAAATTTTAAGATTTGAAATTTTGAAATTTTTGAAATTTTGAAATTTTGAAATTTTGAAATTTTGAAATTTTGAAATTTTGAAATTTTGAAATTTTGAAATTTTTGAAATTTTGAAATTTTGAAATTTTGAAATTTTGAAATTTTGAAATTTTGAAATTTTGAAATTTTGAAATTTTAAGATTATTGAATTGATATTTTTAAGATTTTGAAATTTTGATACTTTAAAATTTTAATATTTTGAAATTTTGATATTTTGAAATTTTGAAATTTTGATATTTTGAAATTTTGAAATTCTAAAATTTTGAAATTTTGAAATTTTGAAATTTTGAAATTTTGAAATTTTGAAATTTTGATATTTTGAAATTTTGAAATTCTAAAATTTTGATATTTTGAAATTTTGAAATTTTGAGATTTTGAAATTTTGAAATTTTGAAATTTTGAATTTTGAAATTTTGAAATTTTGAAATTTTGAAATTTTGAAATTTTGAAATTTTGAAATTTTGAAATTTTGAAATTTTGAAATTTTGAAATTTTAAGATTTTGAATTTTGAAATTTTGAAATTTTAAAATTTTGAAATTTTGAAATTTTGAAATTTTGAAATTTTGAAATTTTGAATTTTGAAATTTTGAAATTTTGAATGATTTTGAAATTTTGAAATTTTGAAATTTTGAAATTTTGAAATTTCGAAATTTGAAATTTTGAAATTTTGAAATTTTGAAATTTTTAAATTTTTAACTTTTAAATTTTGTAATATTGAAATTTTAAATTTTGAAATTTTGAAATTTTGAAATATTGAAATTTTGAAATTTCGAAATTTTAAAGTTTTGAAATTTTAAAATTTTGAAATTCTGAAATTTTGAAATTTTGAAATTTTGAAATTTCGAAATTTTGAAATTTTGAAATTTCGAAATTTTGAAATTTTGAAATTTTGAAATTTTGAAATTTTGAAATTTTGAAATTTTGAAATTTTGAAATTTTGAATTTTTGAAATTTTGAAATTTTGAGATTTTAAAATTTTGAAATTTTGAAATTTTAAATTTTGAAATTTTGAAATTCTGAAATTTTGAAATTTTGAAATTTTGAAATTTTGAAATTTTGAAATTTTGAAATTTTGATATTTTGAAATTTTGAAATTCTAAAATTTTGATATTTTGAAATTTTGAAATTTTGAGATTTTGAAATTTTGAAATTTTGAAATTTTGAAATTTTGAAATTTTGAAATTTTGAAATTTTGAAATTTTGAAATTTTGAAATTTTGAAATTTTGAAATTTTGAAATTTTAAGATTTTGAAATTTTGAAATTTTGAAATTTTAAAATTTTGAAATTTTGAAATTTTGAAATTTTGAAATTTTGAAATTTGAAATTTTGAAATTTTGAAATTTTGAAATTTTGAAATTTTGAAATTTTGAAATTTTGAAATTTTGAAATTTTGAAATTTTGAAATTTTTAAATTTTTAAACTTTTAAATTTTGTAATATTGAAATTTTTAAATTTTGAAATTTGAAATTTTGAAATATTGAAATTTTGAAATTTCGAAATTTTAAAGTTTTGAAATTTTAAAATTTTGAAATTCTGAAATTTTGAAATTTTGAAATTTTGAAATTTCGAAATTTTGAAATTTTGAAATTTTGAAATTTCGAAATTTTGAAATTTTGAAATTTTGAAATTTTGAAATTTTGAAATTTTGAAATTTTGAAATTTTGAAATTTTGAAATTTTGAATTTTTGAAATTTTGAAATTTTGAGATTTTAAAATTTTGAAATTTTGAAATTTTTAAATTTTGAAATTTTGAAATTCTGAAATTTTGAAATTTTGAAATTTTGAAATTTTGAAATTTCGAAATTTTGAAATTTTGAAATTTTGAAATTTCGAAATTTTGAAATTTTGAAATTTTGAAATTTTGAAATTTTGAAATTTTGAATTTTTTAAATTTTTAAATTTTGAAATTTTGAAATTTTGAAATTTTGAAATTTTGAAATTTTGAAATTTTGAAATTTTGAGATTTTAAAATTTTGAAATTTTGAAATTCTGAAATTTTGAAATTTTGAAATTTTGAAATTTTGAAATTTTAAAATTTTGAAATTTTGAAATTTTGAAATTTTGAATTTTTGAAATTTTGAAATTTTGACATTTTGAAATTTTGAAATTTTGAAATTTTGAGATTTTGAAATTTTGAAATTTTGAAATTTTAAAATTTTGAAATTTTGAAATTTTGAAATTTTGAAATTTTGAAATTTTGAAATTTTGAAATTTTGAAATTTTGAAATTTTGAAATTTTGAAATTTTGTAATTTTGAAATTTTGAAATTTTGAAATTTTAAAATTTTGAAATTTTGAAATGTTGAAATTTTGAAATTCTGAAATTTTGATATTTTGAAATTTTGAAATTTTGTAATTTTGAAATTTTGAAATTTTGAAATTTTAAAATGTTCAAATTTTGAAATTTTGAAATTTTGAAATTTTGAAATTTTGAAATTTTAAAATTTTGAAATTTTGAGATTTTAAAATTTTGAAATTTTGAAATTTTGAAATTCTGAAATTTTGAAATTTTGAAATTTTGAAATTTCGAAATTTTGAAATTTTGAAATTTTGAAATTTCGAAATTTTGAAATTTT
>CATPCP010000011.1:0-27922 GCA_955652365.1 Eristalinus aeneus
TTCAAAATTTCAAAATCTCAAATTTCAAAATTTCAAAATTTCAAAATTTCAAAATTTCAAAATTTCAAAATTTCAAAATTTCAAATTTCAAAATTCAAAATTTCAAAATTCAAAGTTTCATAATTCAAAATTTAAAAATTTCAAAATTTTATAATTCAAATTTCAAAATTTTAAATTTCAAAATTTCAATATGTCAAATGTCAAAATCCAAAATCTCAAAAATTTAAAATTTCAAAATTTCAAAATTTCAAAATTTCAAAACTTCAAAATTTCAAAATTTCAAAATTTCAAAATTCAAAATTTTATAATTTCAAGATTTCAAAATTTAAAATTCAAAATTCAAAATTTCAAATTTCAAAATTTCAAAATTTCAAAATTTCAAAATTTCAAAATTTCAAAATTTCAAAATTTCAAAATTTCAAAATTTCAAATTTCAAAATTTCAAATTTCAAAATTTCATAATTCAAAATTTCAAAATTTCATAATTTCAAAATTTTATAATTTCAAGATTTCAAAATTTTTAAATTTCAAAATTTCAAATTTTCAAAATATTAAAATTTCAAAATTTCATAATATGAAAATTTGAAAATTTCAAAATTTTAAAACTTCAAAATTTCAAAATTTCAAATTCTTAAAATATCAAAATTTCAAAATTTCAAAATTTCAAAACTTCAAAATTTCAAAATTTCAAAATTTCGAAATTTCAAAATTTCAAAATTTCAAAATTTCAAAACTTCAAATTTCAAAATTTCAAAATTCAAAATTTATAATTTCAAGATTTCAAAATTTTAAAATTTCAAATTTCAAATTTCAAAATTTCAAAATTTTAAAATTTAAAATTTCAAAATTTCAAAATTTCAAAATTTCAAAATTTCAAAATTTCAAAATTTCAAAATTTCAAAATTTCAAATTTCAAAATTCATCATTCAAAATTTCAAAATTCATAATTTCAAAATTTATAATTTCAAGATTTCAAAATTTTAAATTTCAAAATTTCAAAACTTCAAAATTTCAAAATTTCAAAATTTCAAAATATGAATATTTCAAAATTTCAAAATTTCAAAATTTCAAGCTTCAAAATTTCAAAATCTCAAAATTTCAAAATTTCAAAATTTAAAATTCAAAATTTCAAAATTTCAAAATTTCAAAATTTTAAAATTTCAAAATTCAAAATTTCAAAATTTCTAAATTTCAAAACTTCAAATTTCAAAATTTAAAATTTTAAAATATGAATATTTCAAAATTTCAAAATTCAAATTCTTAAAATATCAAAATTTCAAAACTCCATAAATTCAAAATTTCAAACTTTTCGAAATTTAAACATTTAAAAATTTAAAAATTTAAAAATATCAAAATTTAAAAATTTCAAAATTTCAAGATTTAAAAATTTTAAATTTAAAAATTCAAAATTTTAAAATTTCAAAATTCGAAATTTCAAAATTTCAAAATTCAAAATTTCAAAATTTCAAAATTTCAAAATTTCAAAATTTCAAAATTTCAAGATTTCAAAATTTCAAATTTCAAAATTCAAAATTTCAAAATTTCAAAATTTCAAAATTACAAAATTTTAAAATTTCTAAATTTCAAAATTTCAAATTTCAAATTTCAAAATTTCAAAATTTCAAAATTTCAAGATTTCAAAATTCAAAATTACAAAATTTCAAAATATGAATATTTTAAATTTCAAAATTTCAAAATTTCAAAATTTCAAAATTTCAAATTTGAAAATTTGAAAATTTGAAAATTTGAAAATTTCAAATTTCAAACTTCAAAATTTCAAAATTTCAAAATTTCAAATTCTTAAATATCAAAATTTATAAATTTCAAAACTTCATAAATTCAAAATTTCAAACTTTTTTCGAAATTTAAACATTTAAAAATTTAAAAATTTAAAAATTTAAAAATTTCAAAATTTCAAAATTTCAAAATTTCAAAATTTCAAAATTTAAAAATTTCAAAATTCAAAATTTCAAAATTTCAAAATTTCAAGATTTCAAAATTTCAAAATTGCAAAATTTCAAAATTTCAAAATTTCAAATTACAAAATTTCAAAATTTTAAAATTTCTAAATTTCAAAATTTCAAAATTTCAAAATTTCAAAATTTCAAGATTTCAAAATTTCAAAATATGAATATTTTAAAATTTCAAAATTTCAAAATTTCAAAATTTTAAAATTTCAAAATTTCAAAATTTCAAATTTGAAAATTGAAAATTTCAAAATTTCAAAATTTCAAAACTTCAAAACTTCAAAATTTCAAAATTTCAAATTCTTAAAATATCAAAATTTATAAATTTCAAACTTCATAAATTCAAAATTTCAAACTTTTTCGAAATTTAAACATTTAAAAATTTTAAAATTTAAAATTTCAAAATTTCAAAATTCAAAATTTCAAAATTTCAAAATTCAAAATTTCAAAATTTCAAAATTTCAAAATTTCAAAATTTCAAAATTTCAAAATTTCAAAATTTCAAATTTCAAAATTTCAAAATTTCAAAATTTCAAAATTTCAAAATTTCAAAATTTCAAAATTTCAAAATTTCAAATTTCAAAATTTCAAAATTTCAAAATTTCAAGATTTCAAAATTTCAAAATTTCAAAATTTCAAAATTTCAAAATTTCAAATTTCAAAATTCAAAATTTCAAAATTGCAAAATTTCAAAATTTTAAAATTTCTAAATTTCAAAATTTCAAAATTTCAAAATTTCAAACTTTCAAGATTTCAAAATTTCAAAATTACAAAATTTCAAAATATGAATATTTTAAAATTTCAAAATTTCAAAATTTTTAAATTTCAAAATTTCAAAATTTCAAATTTGAAAATTTCAAAATTTTAAAATTTCTAAATTTCAAAATTTCAAAACTTCAAAATTTCAAAATTTCAAATTCTTAAAATATCAAAATTTCAAAATTTCAAATTCTTAAAATATCAAAATTTATAAATTTCAAAACTTCATAAATTCAAAATTTCAAACTTTTTTCGAAATTTAAACATTTAAAAATTTAAATTTTAAAATTTCAAAATTTCAAATTTCAAAATTTCAAAATTTCAAAATTTCAAAATTTCAAAATTTCAAAATTCAAAATTTCAAAATTTCAAAATTTCAAAATTTCAAAATTCAAAATTTCAAAATTTCAAAATTTCAAAATTTCAAAATTTCAAAATTTCAAAATTTCAAAATTTCAAAATTTCAAAATTTCAAGATTTCAAAATTTCAAAATTTCAAAATTTCAAATTTCAAAATTTCAAAATTTCAAAATTTCAAAAATTCAAAATTTCAAAATTGCAAAATTTCAAAATTTAAAATTTCTAAATTTCAAAATTTCAAAACTTCAAAATTTCAAAATTTCAAATTCTTAAAATATCAAAATTTATAAATTTCAAAACTTCATAAATTCAAAATTTCAAACTTTTTTCGAAATTTAAACATTTAAAAATTTTAAAATTTTAAAATTTCAAAATTTCAAAATTTCAAAATTTCAAAATTTCAAAATTTCAAAATTTCAAAATTTCAAAATTTAAAATTTCAAAATTTCAAAATTTCAAAATTTCAAAATTTCAAATTCTTAAAATATCAAAATTTCAAAACTTCATAAATTCAAATTTCAAACTTTTCGAAATTTAAACATTTAAAAATTTTAAAATTTCATAATTTAAAAATTTCATAATTTCAAAATTTTATAATTTCAAGATTTCAAAATTTTTAAATTTCAAAATTTCAAAATTTCAAAACTTCAAAATTTCAAATTTCAAAATTTCAAAATATGAATATTTCAAAATTTCAAAATTTCAAGACTTCAAAATTTCAAAATTTAAAAATTTAAAAATTTAAAAATTTAAAAATTTCTTAATTTAAAAATTTCTAATTCTCAAAACTTCAAAATTTCAAAATTTCAAGATATGAATATTTCAAAATTTCAAAATTTCAAATTTCAAAATTTCAAAATTTCAAATTCTTAAAATATCAAAATTTCAAAACTTCATAAATTCAAAATTTCAAACTTTTTCGAAATTTAAACATTTAAAAATTTAAAAATTTAAAAATATCAAAATTTCAAAATTTCAAGATTTAAAAATTTAAAAATTTCAAAATTTCAAAATTTCAAAATTTCAAAATTTCAAAATTTCAAAATTTCAAAATTTCAAATTTTCAAAATTTCAAAATTTCAAAATTTCAAAATTTCAAAATTTCAAAATTTCAAAATTTCAAAATTTCAAAATTTCAAAATTTCAAAATTTCAAAATTTCAAAATTTCAAAATTTCAAAATTTCAAAAGTTCAAAATTTCAAAATTACAAAATTTCAAAATTTCAAAATTTCTAAATTTCAAAATTTCAAAATTTCAAAATTTCAAAATTTCAAAATTTCAAAATTTCAAAATTTCAAAATCTCAAAATTTCAAAATTTCAAAATTTCAAAATTTCAAAATTTCAAGATTTTAAAATTACAAAATTTCAAAATTACAAAATTTTTAAATTTCAAAATTTCAAAATTTCAAAATTTCAAAATTTCAAAATTTCAAAATTTCAAGATTTCAAAATTTCAAAATTTCAAAATTTCAAAATTTCAAAATTTCAAAATTTCAAAATTTCAAAATTTCAAAATTTCAAAATTTCAAAATTACAAAATTAAAAATTTCTAAATTTCTAAATTTCAAAATTTCAAAATTTCAAAATTTCAAAATTTCAAAATCTCAAAATTTCAAAATTTCAAAATTTCAAAATTTCAAAATTTCAAAATTTCAAGATTTTAAAATTTCAAAATTTCAAAATTACAAAATTTTTAAATTTTGAAATTTCTAAATTTTATAATTTCAAAATTTCAAAATTTCATAATTTTAAAATTTCAAAATTTCAAAATTTTTTAATTTCAAGATTTCAAAATCTTAAAATTTCAAAATTTCAAAACTTCAAAATTTCAAAATTTCAAAATTTCAAAATTTCAAAATTTCAAAATTTCAAAATTTCAAAATTTCAAAATTTCAAAATTTCAAAATTTCAAAATTTCAAAATTTAAAAATTTCAAAATCTTAAAAGTTCAAAATTTCAAAATTTTAAAATTTCAAAATTTCAAAATTTCAAAATCTTAAAATTTCAAAATTCCAAAATTTAAAAATTTAAAAATTTCAAAATTTCAAAATTTCAAAATTTCAAAATTTCAAAATTTCATAATTTTAAAATTTCAAAATTTCAAAATTTTTTAATTTCAAGATTTCAAAATCTTAAAATTTCAAAATTTCAAAACTTCAAAATTTCAAAATTTCAAAATTTCAAAATTTCAAAATTTCAAAATTTCAAAATTTCAAAATTTCAAAATTTCAAAATTTCAAAATTTCAAAATTTCAAAATTTTAAAATTTCAAAATTTCAAAATTTTTTAATTTCAAGATTTCAAAATCTTAAAATTTCAAAATTTCAAAACTTCAAAATTTCAAAATTTCAAAATTTCAAAATTTCAAAATTTCAAAATTTCAAAATTTCAAAATTTCAAAATTTCAAAATTTCAAAATTTCAAAATTTCAAAATTTCAAAATTTCAAAATTTCAAAATTTCAAAATCTTAAAAGTTCAAAATTTCAAAATTTTAAAATTTCAAAATTTCAAAATTTCAAAATTTCAAAATCTCAAAATTTCAAAATTTCAAAATTTCAAAATTTCAAAATTTCAAAATTTCAAAATTTCAAGATTTCAAAATTTCAAAATTTCCAAATTTCAAAATTTCAAATATTCAAAATTTCTAAATTTTAAAATTTCTAAATTTTAAAATTTCTAAATTTTAAAGTTTCAAAATTTCAAAATTTCAAAATTTCAAAAATTCAAAATTTCAAAATTTTAAGATTTCAAAATTTCAAAATTTCAAAACTTCAAAATTTCTAAATTTCTAAATTTCAAAATTTCAAAATTTCAAAACTTCAAAATTTCAAAATTTCAGAATTTCAAAATTTCAAAATTTTAAAATTTCAAAATTTCAAAATTTCAAAATTTCAAAATTTCAAAATTTCAAAATTTCAAAATTTCAAAATTTTAAAATTTCAAAATTTCAAAATTTCAAAATTTTAAAATTTCTAAGTTTCAAAACTTCAAAATTTCAAAATTTTAAAATTTCAAAACTTCAAAATTTCAAAATTTTATAATTTCAAGATTTCAAAATTTTAAAATTTCAAAATTTCAAAATTTCAAAATTTCAAAATTTCAAAATTTCAAAATTTCAAAACTTCAAAATTTCAAAATTTCAAAAATTTTAAATTTCAAAATTTTAAAATTTTAAAATCTCAAAATTTCGAAATTTCACAATTTCAAAATATGAAAATTTCAAAATTTCAAAATTTCAAAATTTCAAAATTTCAAAATTTCAAAATTTCAAAATTTCAAAATTTCAAAATTTCAAAATTTCAAAATTTCAAAATTTCAAAATTTCAAAATTTCAAAATTTCAAAATTTTAAAATTTCAAAATTTCAAAATTTCAAAATTTCAAAAATTCAAAATTTCAAAATTTTAAAATTTCAAAATCTCAAAATTTCAAAATTTCAAAATTACAAAATTAAAAATTTCTAAATTTCTAAATTTCAAAATTTCAAAATTTCAAAATTTCAAAATTTCAAAATCTCAAAATTTCAAAATTTCAAAATTTCAAAATTTCAAAATTTCAAGATTTTAAAATTTCAAAATTTCAAAATTACAAAATTTTTAAATTTCGAAATTTCTAAATTTTATAATTTCAAAATTTCAAAATTTCATAATTTTAAAATTTCAAAATTTCAAAATTTTTTAATTTCAAGATTTCAAAATCTTAAAATTTCAAAATTTCAAAACTTCAAAATTTCAAAATTTCAAAATTTCAAAATTTCAAAATTTCAAAATTTCAAAATTTCAAAATTTCAAAATTTCAAAATCTTAAAAGTTCAAAATTTCAAAATTTTAAAATTTCAAAATTTCAAAATTTCAAAATCTTAAAATTTCAAAATTCCAAAATTTAAAAATTTAAAAATTTCAAAATTTCAAAATTTCAAAATCTCAAAATTTCAAAATTTCAAAATTTCAAAATTTCAAAATTTCAAAATTTCAAAATTTCAAAATTTCAAGATTTCAAAATTTCAAAATTTCCAAATTTCAAAATTTCAAATATTCAAAATTTCTAAATTTTAAAATTTCTAAATTTTAAAATTTCTAAATTTTAAAATTTCAAAATTTCAAAATTTCAAAATTTCAAAATTTCAAAAATTCAAAATTTCAAAATTTTAAGATTTCAAAATTTCAAAATTTCAAAACTTCAAAATTTCAAAATTTCTAAATTTCAAAATTTCAAAATTTCAAAACTTCAAAATTTCAAAATTTCAGAATTTCAAAATTTCAAAATTTTAAAATTTCAAAATTTCAAAATTTCAAAATTTCAAAATTTCAAAATTTCAAAATTTCAAAATTTCAAAATTTCAAAATTTCAAAATTTTAAAATTTCAAAATTTTAAAATTTCTAAGTTTCAAAACTTCAAAATTTCAAAATTTCAAAATTTTAAAATTTCAAAACTTCAAAATTTCAAAATTTTATAATTTCAAGATTTCAAAATTTTAAAATTTCAAAATTTCAAAATTTCAAAATTTCAAAATTTCAAAACTTCAAAATTTCAAAATTTCAAAAATTTTAAATTTCAAAATTTTAAAATTTTAAAATCTCAAAATTTCGAAATTTCACAATTTCAAAATATGAAAATTTCAAAATTTCAAAATTTCAAAATTTCAAAATTTCAAAATTTCAAAATTTCAAAATTTCAAAATTTCAAAATTTCAAAATTTCAAAATTTCAAAATTTCAAAATTTCAAAATTTCAAAATTTCAAAATTTTAAAATTTCAAAATTTCAAAATTTCAAAATTTCAAAATTTTAAAATTTCTAAGTTTCAAAACTTCAAAATTTCAAAATTTCGAAATTTTAAAATTTCAAAACTTCAAAATTTCAAAATTTTATAATTTCAAGATTTCAAAATTTTAAAATTTCAAAATTTCAAAATTTCAAAATTTCAAAATTTCAAAAATTCAAAATTTCAAAATTTCAAAATTTCAAAATTTCAAAATTTCAAAATTTCAAAACTTCAAAATTTCAAAATTTCAAAATTTCAAAATTTCAAAATTTCAAAATTTCAAAATTTTAAAATTTCAAAATTTCAAAATTTCAAAATTTCAAAATTTTAAAATTTCTAAGTTTCAAAACTTCAAAATTTCAAAATTTCGAAATTTTAAAATTTCAAAACTTCAAAATTTCAAAATTTTATAATTTCAAGATTTCAAAATTTTAAAATTTCAAAATTTCAAAATTTCAAAATTTCAAAATTTCAAAAATTCAAAATTTCAAAATTTCAAAATTTCAAAATTTCAAAATTTCAAAATTTCAAAATTTCAAAACTTCAAAATTTCAAAATTTCAAAATTTCAAAATTTCAAAAATTTAAAATTTCAAAATTTTAAAATTTCAAAATTTCAAAATTTCAAAATTTCACAATTTCAAAATATGAAAATTTCAAAATTTCAAAATTTCAAAATTTCAAAATTTCAAAATTTCAAAAATTAAAAATTTTAAAATTTCAATATTTCAAAATTTCAAAATTTCGAAATCTCAAAATTTCAAAATAGGAAAATTTTAAAATTTCAAAACTTCAAAATTTCAAAATTTGAAAAATTCAAAATTTAAAAATTTCAAAAAATCAAAACTTCAAAATTTCAAAATTTCAAAATTTCAAAATTTCAAAATTTCAAAATTTCAAAATTTCAAAATTTTAAAATTTCAAAATTTCAAAATTTCAAAATTTCAAAATTTTAAAATTTCAAAATTTCAAAATTTCAAAATTTCAAAATTTCAAAATTTCAAAATTTCAAAATTTCAAAATTTCAAAATTTCAAAATTTCAAAATTTCAAAATTTCAAAATTTCAAAATTTCAAAATTTCAAAATTTCAAAATTTCAAAATTTCAAAATTTCAAAATTTCAAAATTTCAAAATTTCAAAATTCCAAAATTTCAAAATTTTTAAATTTCAAAATTTCAAAATTTCAAAATTTCAAAATTTCAAAATTTCAAAATTTCAAAATTTCATAATTTTAAAATTTTATAAGTTCAAAATTTCAAAATTTCAAAATTTCAAAATTTCAAAATTTCAAAATTTCAAAATTTCAAAATTTCAAAATTTCAAAATTTCAAAATTTCAAAATTTCAAAATTTCAAAATTTCAAAATTTCAAAATTTCAAAAATTCAAAATTTTAAAATTTTAATATTTCAAAATTTCAAAATTTCAAAATTACAAAATTTCTAAATTTCTAAATTTCTAAATTTCTAAATTACTAAATTTCAAAATTTCAAAATTTCAAAATTTCAAAATTTCAAAATTTCAAAATTTCAAAATTTCAAAATTTCAAAATTTCAAAATTTCAAAATTTCAAAATTTCAAAATTTCAAAATTTCAAAATTTCAAGATTACAAAATTTCAAAATTTCAAAATTAAAAAATTTTTAAATTTCAAAATTTCTAAATTTTATAATTTCAAAATTTCAAAATTTCATAATTTTAAAATTTCAAAATTTCAAAATTTTTTAATTTCAAGATTTCAAAATCTTAAAATTTCAAAATTTCAAAACTTCAAAATTTCAAAATTTCAAAATTTCAAAATTTCAAAATTTCAAAATTTCAAAATTTCAAAATTTCAAAATTTCAAAATTTCAAAATTTCAAAATTTCAAAATTTCAAAATTTCAAAATTTCAAAATTTCAAAATTTCAAAATTTCAAAATTTCAAAATTTCAAAACTTCAAAATTTCAAAATTTCAAAATTTTAAAATTTCAAAATTTCAAAATTTCGAAATTTCAAAATTTCAAAATTTCAAAATTTCAAAATTTCGAAATTTCAAAATTTCAAAATTTCAAAACTTCAAAATTTCAAAATTTCAAAATTTTAAAATTTTAAAATTTCTAAGTTTCAAATCTTCAAAATTTCAAAATTTAAAAATTTCAAAATTTTAAAATTTCAAAATTTCAAAATTTCAAAATTTCAAAATTTCAAAATTTCAAAACTTAAAAATTTCAAAATTTCAAAATTTTAAAATTTCTAAGTTTCAAATCTTCAAAATTTCAAAATTTCAAAATTTTAAAATTTCTAAGTTTCAAATCTTCAAAATTTCACAATTTCAAAATATGAAAATTTCAAAATTTCAAAATTTCAAAATTTCAAAAATTCAAAATTTTAAAATTTCAATATTTCAAAATTTGAAAATTTCAAAATTTCAAAATTTCAAAATTTCGAAATCTCAAAATTTCAAAATAGGAAAATTTCAAAATTTCAAAACTTCAAAATTTCAAAATTTCAAAATTTCAAAAATTCAAAATTTCAAAATTTCAAAATTTCAAAAAATCAAAACTTCAAAATTTCAAAATTTCAAAATTTCAAAATTTCAAAATTTCAAAATTTCAAAATTTCAAAATTTTATAATTACAAAATTTCAAAATTTCTGAATTTCAAAATTTCAAAATTTCAAAATTTCAAAATTTCATAATTTCAAAATTTCAAAATTTCAAAATTTTATAATTTAAAAATTTCAAAATTTCAAAATTTCAAAATTTCAAAATTTCAAAATTTCAAATTTCAAAATTTCAAAATTTCAAAATTTCAAAATTTCAAAATTTCAAAATTTCAATATTTCAAAATTTCAAAATTTCAAAATTTCAAAATTTCAAAATTTCAAAATTTCGAAATTTCAAAATTTCGAAATTTCAAAATTTCAAAATTTCAAAATTTCAAAATTTCAAAATTTCAAAATTTCAAAATTTCAAAATTTCAAAATTTCAAAATTTTAAAATTTCAAAATTTCAAAATTTCAAAATTTAAAAATTTCAAAATTTCAAAATTTCAAAATTTCAAAATTTCAAAATTTTAAAATTTCAAAATTTCAAAATTTCAAAATTTCAAAATTTTAAAATTTCAAAATTTCAAAATTTCATAATTTCACAATTTCAAAATTTCATAATTTCAAAATTTCTAAATTTCAAAATTTCAAAATTTCATAATTTCAAAATTTCAAAATTTTTAAATTTCAAAATTTCAATATGTCAAAATGTCAAAATTTCAAAATTTCAAAAATTTAAAATTTCAAAATTTCAAAATTTCAAAATTTCAAAATTTCAAAACTTCAAAATTTCAAAATTTCAAAATTTTATAATTTCAAGATTTCAAAATTTTAAAATTTCAAAATTTCAAAATTTCAAACCTTCAAAATTTCAAAATTTCAAATTTTCAAAATATTAAAATTTCAAAATTTCAAAATTTCATAATTTTAAAATTTCAAAATTTCTAAATTTCAAAACTTCAAAATTTCAAAATTTCAAAATTTCAACATTTCAAAATTTTAAAATCTTAAGATTTCAAAATTTCAAAATTTCAAAATTTCAAAATTTCAAAATTTCAAAATTTCAAAATTTCAAAATTTCAAAATTTCAAAATTTCAAAATTTCCAAATTTCAAATTTCAAAATTTCAAAATTTCAAAATTTCATAATTTCAAAATTTCATTATTTCAAAATTTTATAATTTCAAGATTTTAAAATTTCAAAATTCTAAAATTTTAAAACTTCAAAATTTCAAAATTTCAAAATTTCAAGATTTCAAAATTTCAAAATTTCAAAACTTCAAAATTTCAAAATTTCAAAATTTCAAAATTTCAAAATTTCAAAATTTCAAAATTTCAAATTTTCAAAATTTCAAAATTTCAAAATTTCAAAATTTCAAAATTTCAAAATTTCAAAATTTCAAAATTTCAAAATTTTAAAATTTCAAAATTTCAAAATTTCAAAATTTCAAAATTTTAAAATTTCAAAATTTCAAAATTTCTTAATTTCAAAACTTCAAAATTTCAAAATTTTAAAATTTCAAAATTTAAAAAATTTCAAAATTTCAAAATCTTAAGACTTCAAAATTTCAAAATTTCAAAATTTCAAAATTACAAAATTTCAAAATTACAAAATTTCAAAATTTCAAAATTTCAAAATTTCAAAATTTCAAAATTTCAAAATTTAAAAATTTCAAAATTTCAAAATTAAAAAATTTAAAAATTTAAAAATTTCAAAATTTCAAAATTTCAAAATTTCAAAATTTCAAAATTTCAAAATTTCAAAATTTCAAATTTCAAAATTTCAAAATTTCAAAATTTCAAAGTTTCAAAATTTCAAAATTTCAAAATTTAAAAATTTCCAAATTTCTTAATTTCAAAACTTCAAAATTTCATAATTTTAAAATTTCAAAATTTCAAAATTTTTTAATTTCAAGATTTCAAAATCTTAAAATTTCAAAATTTCAAAACTTCAAAATTTCAAAATTTCAAAATTTCAAAATTTCAAAATTTCAAAATTTCAAAATTTCAAAATTTCAAAATTTCAAAATTTCAAAATTTCAAAATTTCAAAATTTCAAAATTTCAAAATTTCAAAATTTCAAAATTTCAAAATTTCAAAATTTCAAAATTTCAAAACTTCAAAATTTCAAAATTTCAAAATTTTAAAATTTCAAAATTTCAAAATTTCGAAATTTCAAAATTTCAAAATTTCAAAATTTCAAAATTTCGAAATTTCAAAATTTCAAAATTTCAAAACTTCAAAATTTCAAAATTTCAAAATTTTAAAATTTCTAAGTTTCAAATCTTCAAAATTTCAAAATTTAAAAATTTCAAAATTTTAAAATTTCAAAATTTCAAAATTTCAAAATTTCAAAATTTCAAAATTTCAAAACTTCAAAATTTCAAAATTTCAAAATTTTAAAATTTCTAAGTTTCAAATCTTCAAAATTTCAAAATTTCAAAATTTTAAAATTTCTAAGTTTCAAATCTTCAAAATTTCACAATTTCAAAATATGAAAATTTCAAAATTTCAAAATTTCAAAATTTCAAAAATTCAAAATTTTAAAATTTCAATATTTCAAAATTTGAAAATTTCAAAATTTCAAAATTTCAAAATTTCGAAATCTCAAAATTTCAAAATAGGAAAATTTCAAAATTTCAAAACTTCAAAATTTCAAAATTTCAAAAATTCAAAATTTCAAAATTTCAAAATTTCAAAAAATCAAAACTTCAAAATTTCAAAATTTCAAAATTTCAAAATTTCAAAATTTCAAAATTTCAAAATTTCAAAATTTCAAAATTTTATAATTACAAAATTTCAAAATTTCTGAATTTCAAAATTTCAAAATTTCAAAATTTCAAAATTTCATAATTTCAAAATTTCAAAATTTCAAAATTTTATAATTTAAAAATTTCAAAATTTCAAAATTTCAAAATTTCAAAATTTCAAAATTTCAAAATTTCAAAATTTCAAAATTTCAAAATTTCAAAATTTCAAAATTTCAAAATTTCGAAATTTCAAAATTTCAAAATTTCAAAATTTCAAAATTTCAAAATTTCAAAATTTCAAAATTTCAAAATTTCAAAATTTTAAAATTTCAAAATTTCAAAATTTCAAAATTTAAAAATTTCAAAATTTCAAAATTTCAAAATTTCAAAATTTCAAAATTTTAAAATTTCAAAATTTCAAAATTTCAAAATTTCAAAATTTTAAAATTTCAAAATTTCAAAATTTCATAATTTCACAATTTCAAAATTTCATAATTTCAAAATTTCTAAATTTCAAAATTTCAAAATTTCATAATTTCAAAATTTCAAAATTTTTAAATTTCAAAATTTCAATATGTCAAAATGTCAAAATTTCAAAATTTCAAAAATTTAAAATTTCAAAATTTCAAAATTTCAAAATTTCAAAATTTCAAAACTTCAAAATTTCAAAATTTCAAAATTTTATAATTTCAAGATTTCAAAATTTCAAAATTTCAAAATTTCAAACCTTCAAAATTTCAAAATTTCAAATTTTCAAAATATTAAAATTTCAAAATTTCAAAATTTCATAATTTTAAAATTTCAAAATTTCTAAATTTCAAAACTTCAAAATTTCAAAATTTCAAAATTTCAACATTTCAAAATTTTAAAATCTTAAGATTTCAAAATTTCAAAATTTCAAAATTTCAAAATTTCAAAATTTCAAAATTTCAAAATTTCAAAATTTCAAAATTTCAAAATTTCCAAATTTCAAATTTCAAAATTTCAAAATTTCAAAATTTCATAATTTCAAAATTTCATTATTTCAAAATTTTATAATTTCAAGATTTTAAAATTTCAAAATTCTAAAATTTTAAAACTTCAAAATTTCAAAATTTCAAAATTTCAAGATTTCAAAATTTCAAAATTTCAAAACTTCAAAATTTCAAAATTTCAAAATTTCAAAATTTCAAAATTTCAAAATTTCAAAATTTCAAAATTTCAAATTTTCAAAATTTCAAAATTTCAAAATTTCAAAATTTCAAAATTTCAAAATTTCAAAATTTCAAAATTTTAAAATTTCAAAATTTCAAAATTTCAAAATTTCAAAATTTTAAAATTTCAAAATTTCAAAATTTCTTAATTTCAAAACTTCAAAATTTCAAAATTTTAAAATTTTAAAATTTAAAAAATTTCAAAATTTCAAAATCTTAAGACTTCAAAATTTCAAAATTTCAAAATTTCAAAATTTCAAAATTACAAAATTTCAAAATTTCAAAATTTCAAAATTTCAAAATTTCAAAATTTCAAAATTTAAAAATTTAAAAATTTCAAAATTTCAAAATTAAAAAATTTAAAAATTTAAAAATTTCAAAATTTCAAAATTTCAAAATTTCAAAATTTCAAAATTTCAAAATTTCAAAATTTCAAAATTTCAAAATTTCAAATTTCAAAATTTCAAAATTTCAAAATTTCAAAGTTTCAAAATTTCAAAATTTCAAAATTTAAAAATTTCCAAATTTCTTAATTTCAAAACTTCAAAATTTCAAAATTTTAAAATTTCAAATTTTAAAAGATTTCAAAATTTCAAAATCTTAAGACTTCAAAATTTCAAAATTTCGAAATTTCAAAACTTCAAAATTTCAAAATTTCAAATTCTTAAAATATCAAAATTTCAAAATTTCAAAACTTCATAAATTCAAAATTTCAAACTTTCGAAATTTAAACATTTAAAAATTTAAAAATTTTAAAATTTCAAAATTTCAAAATTTCAAAATTTCATAATTTCAAAATCTCAAAATTTCATAATTTCAAAATTTTTTAATTTCAAGATTTCAAAATTTTTAAATTTCAAAATTTCAAAATTTCAAAACTTCAAAATTTCAAAATTTCAAAATTTCAAAATATGAATATTTCAAAATTTCAAAATTTCAAGACTTCAAAATTTCAAAACTTCAAAATTTCAAAATATCAAAATTTCAAAATTTAAAACTTTTAAAATTTCAAAATTTCAAAATTTCAAAATTTCAAAATTTCAAAATTTCAAAATTTCAAAATTTCAAAATTTCTAAATTTCAAAACTTCAAAATTTCAAAATTTCAAAATTTCAAAATATGAATATTTCAAAATTTCAAAATTTCAAATTCTTAAAATATCAAAATTTCAAAAATTCATGAATTCAAAATTTCAAACTTTTTCGAAATTTAAACATTTAAAAATTTAAAAATTTAAGAATTTAAAAATATCAAAATTTCAAAATTTCAATATTTCAAGATTTAAAAATTTAAAAATTTCAAAATTTCAAAATTTCAAAATTTCAAAATTTCAAAATTTCAAAATTTCAAAATTTCAAAATTTCCAAATTTCAAAATTTCAAAATCTGAAAAGTTCAAAATTTCAAAATTTTAAAATTTCAAAATTTCAAAATTTCAAAATCTCAAAATTTCAAAATTCCAAAATTTAAAAATTTAAAAATTTCAAAATTTCAAAATTTCAAAATTTCAAAATTTCAAAATTTCCAAATTTCAAAATTTCAAAACTTCAAAATTTCAAAATTTCAAAATTTCAAAATTTTAAAATTTCAAAATTTCAAAATTTCAAAATTTCAAAATTTCAAAATTTCAAAATTTCAAAATTTCAAAATTTCAAGATTTTAAAATTTCAAAATTTCAAAATTACAAAATTTTTAAATTTCGAAATTTCTAAATTTTATAATTTCAAAATTTCAAAACTTCATAATTTTAAAATTTCAAAATTTCAAAATTTTTTAATTTCAAGATTTCAAAATCTTAAAATTTCAAAATTTCAAAACTTCAAAATTTCAAAATTTCAAAATTTCAAAATTTCAAAATTTCAAAATTTCAAAATTTCAAAATTTCAAAATTTCAAAATTTCAAAATTTCAAAATTTCAAAATTTCAAAATTTCAAAATTTCAAAATCTTAAAAGTTCAAAATTTCAAAATTTTAAAATTTCAAAATTTCAAAATTTCAAAATCTCAAAATTTCAAAATTCCAAAATTTAAAAATTTTAAAATTTCAAAATTTTAAAATTTCAAAATCTCAAAATTTCAAAATTTCAAAATTTCAAAATTTCAAAATTTCAAGATTTCAAAATTTCAAAATTTCTAAATTTCTAAATTTCAAAATTTCAAATATTCAAAATTTCTAAATTTTAAAATTTCTAAATTTTAAAATTTCTAAATTTCAAAACTTCAAAATTTCAAAATTTTATAATTTCAAGATTTCAAAATTATAAGATTTCAAAATTTCAAAATTTCAAAACTTCAAAATTTCAAAATTTCTAAATTTCAAAATTTCAAAATTTCAAAACTTCAAAATTTAAAAATTTCAAAATTTCAAAATTTCAAAATTTTAAAATTTCAAAATTTCAAAATTTCAAAATTTCAAAATTTCAAAATTTCAAAATTTCAAAATTTCAAAATTTTAAAATTTCAAAATTTCAAAATTTCAAAATTTTAAAATTTCTTAGTTTGAAAACTTCAAAATTTCAAAATTTTAAAATTTCAAAACTTCAAAATTTCAAAATTTTATAATTTCAAGATTTCAAAATTTTAAAATTTCAAATTTTCAAAATTTCAAAATTTCAAAATTTCAAAATTTCAAAATTTCAAAATTTCAAAATTTCAAAATTTCAAAACTTCAAAATTTCAAAATTTCAAAAATTTTAAATTTCAAAATTTTAAAATTTCAAAATCTCAAAATTTCGAAATTTCACAATTTCAAAATATGAAAATTTCAAAATTTCAAAATTTCAAAATTTCAAAATTTCAAAAATTCAAAATTTCAAAAATTCAAAATCTCAAAATTTTAATATTTCAAAATTTGAAAATTTCAAAATTTCAAAATTTCGAAATCTCAAAATTTCAAAATAGGAAAATTTCAAAATTTCAAAACTTTAAAATTTAAAAATTTAAAAATTTCTAAATTTCAAAAATTCAAAATCTCAAAATTTTAATATTTCAAAATTTGAAAATTTAAAAATTTCAAAATTTCGAAATCTCAAAATTTCAAAATAGGAAAATTTCACAATTTCAAAACTTCAAAATTTCAAAATTTAAAAATTTCAAAATTTCAAAATTTCAAAATTTCAAAATTTCAAAATTTCAAAATTTCAAAATTTCAAAATTTCAAAATTTCAAAATTTCAAAATTTCAAAATTTCAAAATTTCAAAATTTCAAATTCTTAAAACATCAAAATTTCAAAACTTTATAAATTCAAAATTTCAAACTTTTTCGAAATTTAAACATTAAAAAATTTTAAAATATAAAAATATCAAAATTTAAAAATTTCAAAATTTCAAGATTTTAAAAATTTTAAAATTTCAAAATTTCAAAATTTCAAAATCTCAAAGTTTCAAAATTTCAAAATTTCCAAATTTCAAAATTTCAAAATTTCAAATATTCACAATTTCTAAATTTCAAAATTTCAAAATTTCAAAACTTCAAAATTTCAAAATTTCAAAACTTCAAAATTTCAAAATTTCAAAATTTCAAAATTTTAAAATTTCAAAATTTCAAAATTTCAAAATTTCAAAATTTCAAAATTTCAAAATTTCAAAATTTCAAAATTTCAAAATTTCAAAATTTAAAAATTTAAAAATTTCAAAATTTCAAAATTTCAAAAATTCAAAATTTCAAAATTTCAAAATTTTAAAATTTCTAAGTTTCAAAACTTCAAAATTTCAAAATTTCAAAATTTTAAAATTTCAAAACTTCAAAATTTCAAAATTTTATAATTTCAAGATTTCAAAATTTTAAAATTTCAAAATTTCAAAATTTCAAAATTTCAAAATTTCAAAATTGCAAAATTTCAAAATTTCAAAATTTCAAAACTTCAAAATTTCAGAATTTCAAAATTTCAAAATTTCAAAAATTTAAAATTTCAAAATTTTAAAATTTCAAAATCTCAAAATTTCAAAATTTCACAATTTCAAAATATGAAAATTTCAAAATTTCAAAATTTCAAAATTTCAAAATTTCAAAATTTCAAAATTTCAAAATTTAAAAATTTCAAAATTTCAAAAATTCAAAATATTAAAATTTCAATATTTCAAAATTTCAAAATTTCGAAATCTCAAAATTTCAAAATAGGAAAATTTCAAAATTTCAAAACTTCAAAATTTCAAAATTTCAAAAATTCAAAATTTCAAAATTTCAAAATTTCAAAATTTCAAAATTTCAAAATTTCAAAAAATCAAAACTTCAAAATTTCAAAATTTCAAAATTTCAAAACTTCAAAATTTCAAAATTTCAAAATTTCAAAATTTCAAAATTTCAAAATTTCAAAATTTCAAAATTTCAAAATTTCAAAATTTCAAAATTTCTAAATTTCAAAATTCCAAAATTTCAAAATTTCAAAATTTCTAAATTTCAAAATTTCAAAATTTCAAAATTTCATAATTTTAAAATTTTATAAGTTCAAAATTTCAAAATTTCAAAATTTCAAAATTTCAAAATTTCAAAATTTCAAAATTTCAAAATTTCAAAATTTCAAAATTTCAAAATTTCAAAATTTCAAAATTTCAAAATTTTAAAATTTCAATATTTCAAAATTTCAAAATTACAAAATTTCTAAATTTCTAAATTTCTAAATTTCTAAATTTCTAAATTTCTAAATTTCTAAATTTCAAAATTTCAAAATTTCAAAATTTCAAAATTTCAAAATTTCAAAATTTCAAAATTTCAAAATTTCAAAATTTCAAAATTTCAAAATTTCAAAATTTCAAAATTTCAAAATTTCAAAATTACAAAATTTCAAAATTTCAAAATTACAAAATTTTTAAATTTCAAAATTTCTAAATTTTATAATTTCAAAATTTCATAATTTTAAAATTTCAAAATTTCAAAATTTTTTAATTTCAAGATTTCAAAATCTTAAAATTTCAAAATTTCAAAACTTCAAAATTTCAAAATTTCAAAATTTCAAAATTTCAAAATTTCAAAATTTCAAAATTTCAAAATTTCAAAATTTTAAAATTTCAAAATTTCAAAATTTCAAAATTTCAAAATTTCAAAATTTTCAATATTTCAAAATTTTAAAATTTCTAAGTTTCAAATCTTCAAAATTTCAAAATTTCAAAATTTTAAAATTTCAAAACTTCAAAATTTCAAAATTTTATAGTTTCAAGATTTCAAAATTTTAAAATTTCAAAATTTCAAAATTTTAAAATTTCAAAATTTCAAAATTTCAAAACTTCAAAATTTCAAAATTTCAAAATTTTAAAAATTTAAAATTTCAAAATTTTAAAATTTCAAAATATCAAAATTTCAAAATTTCACAATTTCAAAATATGAAAATTTCAAAATTTCAAAATTTTAAAATTTCAAAAATTCAAAATTTTAAAATTTCAATATTTCAAAATTTGAAAATTTCAAAATTTCAAAATTTTAAAATTTCGAAATCTCAAAATTTCAAAATAGGAAAATTTCAAAATTTCAAAATTTCAAAATTTCAAAATTTCAAAATTTCAAAATTTCAAAATTTCAAAATTTCAAAATTTCAAAATTTCAAAATTTCAAAATTTCAAAATTTCAAAATTTCAAAATTTCAAAATTTCAAAATTTTAAAATTTTATAAGTTCAAAATTTAAAAATTTAAAAATTTAAAAATTTAAAAATTTCAAAATCTCAAAATTTCAAAATTTCAAAATTTTATAATTACAAAATTTCAAAATTTCTGAATTTCAAAATTTCAAAATTTCAAAATTTCAAAATTTCAAAATTTCATAATTTCAAAATTTCAAAATTTCAAAATTTCAAAATTTCAAAATTTTATAATTTAAAAATTTAAAAATTTAAAAATTTCAAAATTTCAAAATTTCAAAATTTCAAAATTTCAAAATTTCAAAATTTCAAAATTTCAAAATTTCAAAATTTCAAAATTTCAAAATTTCAAAATTTCAAAATTTCAAAATTTCAAAATTTCAAAATTTCAAAATTTCAAAATTTCAAAATTTCAAAATTTCAAAATTTCAAAATTTCAAAATTTCAAAATTTCAAAATTTCAAAATTTCAAAATTTCAAAATTTCAAAATTTCAAAATTTCAAAATTTCAAAACTTCAAAATTTCAAAATTTCAAAATTTCAAAATTTTAAAATTTCAAAATTTCAAAATTTCAAAATTTCAAAATTTCAAAATTTCATAATTTCACAATTTCAAAATTTCATAATTTCAAAATTTCTAAATTTCAAAATTTCAAAATTTCATAATTTCAAAATTTCAAAATTTTTAAATTTCAAAATTTCAATATGTCAAAATGTCAAAATTTCAAAATTTCAAAAATTTAAAATTTCAAAATTTCAAAATTTCAAAATTTCAAAATTTCAAAATTTCAAAACTTCAAAATTTCAAAATTTCAAAATTTTATAATTTCAAGATTTCAAAATTTTAAAATTTCAAAATTTCAAAATTTCAAACCTTCAAAATTTCAAAATTTCAAATTTTCAAAATATTAAAATTTCAAAATTTCAAAATTTCATAATTTTAAAATTTCAAAATTTCAAAATTTCTAAATTTCAAAACTTCAAAATTTCAAAATTTCAACATTTCAAAATTTTAAAATCTTAAGATTTCAAAATTTCAAAATTTCAAAATTTCAAAATTTCAAAATTTCAAAATTTCAAAATTTCAAAATTTCAAAATTTCAAAATTTCAAAATTTCAAAATTTCAAAATTTCAAAATTTCAAAATTTCAAAATTTCAAAATTTCAAAATTTCAAAATTTCAAAATTTCCAAATTTCCAAATTTCAAATTTCAAAATTTCAAAATTTCAAAATTTCAAAATTTCATAATTTCAAAATTTCATAATTTCAAAATTTTATAATTTCAAGATTTTAAAATTTCAAAATTCTAAAATTTTAAAACTTCCAAATTTCAAAATTTCAAAATTTCAAAATTTCAAGATTTCAAAATTTCAAAATTTCAAAATTTCAAAATTTCAAAATTTCAAAATTTCAAAATTTCAAAATTGCAAAATTTCAAAATTTTAAAATTTCTAAATTTCAAAATTTCAAAATTTCAAAATTTCAAACTTTCAAGATTTCAAAATTTCAAAATTACAAAATTTCAAAATATGAATATTTTAAAATTTCAAAATTTCAAAATTTCAAAATTTCAAAATTTTAAAATTTCAAAATTTCAAAATTTCAAATTTGAAAATTTGAAAATTTCAAAATTTCAAAATTTCAAAACTTCAAAATTTCAAATTCTTTAAATATCAAAATTTATAAATTTCAAAACTTCATAAATTCAAAATTTCAAACCTTTTTCGAAATTTAAACATTTAAAAATTTTAAAATTTTAAAATTTCAAAATTTCAAAATTTAAAAATTTCAAAATTTCAAAATTTCAAAATTTCAAAATTTCAAAATTTCAAATTCTTAAAATATCAAAATTTCAAAACTTCATAAATTCAAAATTTCAAACTTTTTCGAAATTTAAACATTTAAAAATTTAAAAATTTAAAAATATCAAAATTTCAAAATTTCAAGATTTAAAAATTTCAAAATTTCAAAATTTCAAAATTTTAAAATTTCAAAATTTCGAAATTTCAAAATTTCAAAATTTCAAAATTTCAAAATTTCAAAATTTCAAAATTTCAAAATTTCAAAATTTCAAAATTTCAAAATTTCAAAATTTCAAAATTTCAAAATTTCAAAATTTCAAAATTTCAAAATTTCAAAATTTCAAAATTTCAAAATTTCAAAATTTCAAAATTTCAAAATTTCAAAATTTCAAAATTTCAAAATTTCAAAATTTCAAAAGTTCAAAATTTCAAAATTACAAAATTTCAAAATTTCAAAATTTCTAAATTTCAAAATTTCAAAATTTCAAAATTTCAAAATTTCAAAATTTCAAAATTTCAAAATCTCAAAATTTCAAAATTTCAAAATTTCAAAATTTCAAAATTTCAAAATTTCAAAATTACAAAATTAAAAATTTCTAAATTTCTAAATTTCAAAATTTGAAAATTTTAAAATATCAAAATTTCAAGATTTTAAAATTTCAAAATTTCAAAATTACAAAATTTTTAAATTTCGAAATTTCTAAATTTTATAATTTCAAAATTTCAAAATTTCATAATTTTAAAATTTCAAAATTTCAAAATTTTTTAATTTCAAGATTTCAAAATCTTAAAATTTCAAAATTTCAAAACTTCAAAATTTCAAAATTTTAAAATTTCAAAATTTCAAAATTTCAAAATTTCAAAATTTCAAAATTTCAAAATTTCAAAATTTAAAAATTTCAAAATTTAAAAATTTAAAAATTTCAAAATCTTAAAAGTTCAAAATTTCAAAATTTTAAAATTTCAAAATTTCAAAATTTCAAAATCTCAAAATTTCAAAATTTAAAAATTTAAAAATTTCAAAATTTCAAAATCTCAAAATTTCAAAATTTCAAAATTTCAAAATTTCAAAATTTCAAAATTTCAAAATTTCAAAATTTCAAGATTTCAAAATTTCAAAATTTTAAAATTTCCAAATTTCAAAATTTCAAATATTCAAAATTTCTAAATTTTAAAATTTCTAAATTTTAAAATTTCTAAATTTCAAAACTTCAAAATTTCAAAATTTTATAATTTCAAGATTTCAAAATTATAAGATTTCAAAATTTCAAAACTTCAAAATTTCAAAATTTCTAAATTTCAAAATTTCAAAATTTCAAAACTTCAAAATTTCAAAATTTCAGAATTTCAAAATTTCAAAATTTTAAAATTTCAAAATTTCAAAATTTCAAAATTTCAAAATTTCAAATTTCAAAATTTCAAAATTTCAAAATTTCAAAATTCAAATTTCAAAATTTCAAAATTTAAAAATTTCAAATTTCAAAATTTCAAAATTTCAAATTTTAAAATTTCTAAGTTTCAAAACTTCAAATTTCAAAATTTCAAAATTTTAAAATTTCAAAACTTCAAAATTTCAAATTTTATAATTTCAAGATTTCAAAATTTTAAAATTTCAAAATTTCAAAATTTCAAAATTTCAAAATTTCAAAACTTCAAAATTTCAAATTTCAAAAATTTTAAATTTCAAAATTTTAAAATTTCAAATCTGAAAATTTCGAAATTTCACAATTTCAAAATATGAAAATTTCAAAATTTCAAAATTTCAAAAATTCAAAATCTCAAAATTTTAATATTTCAAAATTTGAAAATTTCAAAATTTCGAAATCTCAAATTTCAAAATAGGAAAATTTCAAAATTTCAAAGCTGCAAAATTTAAAAATTTAAAAATTTCTAAATTTCAAAATTCAAAATCTCAAAATTTTAATATTTCAAAATTTGAAAATTTGAAAATTTCAAAATTTCGAAATCTCAAAATTTCAAAATAGGAAAATTTCAAAATTTCAAAACTTCAAAATTTCAAAATTTAAAAATTTCAAAATTTCAAAATTTCAAATTCTTAAAATATCAAAATTTCAAAACTTTATAAATCAAAATTTCAAACTTTTTCGAAATTTAAACATTAAAAATTTAAAAATATAAAATATCAAAATTTCAAATTTCAAGATTTTAAAAATTTTAAAATTTCAAATTTCAAAATTTCAAAATCTCAAAATTTTATAATTTCAAATTTCAAAATTTCAAAATTTAAAATTTTAAAATTTCAAAATTTCAAAATTCAAACATTCAAATTTCTAAATTTCAAAATTTCTAAATTTCAAAACTTCAAAATTTCAAAATTTTATGATTTCAAGATTTCAAAATTATAAAATTTCAAAATTTCAAAATTTCAAAACTTCAAAATTTCAAAATTCAAAATTTCAAAATTTCAAAACTTCAAAATTTCAAAATTTCAAATTTCAAAATTTCAAAATTTTAAAATTTCAAAATTTCAAAATTTCAAAATTTCAAAATTTCAAAATTTCAAAATTTCAAAATTTCAAAATTTCAAAATTTCAAAATTTCAAAATTTCAAAATTTCAAAATTCAAAATTTCAATATTTTAAAATTTCAAATTTCAAATTTCAAAATTTCAAAAATTCAAAATTTCAAAATTTCAAAATTTTAAATTTATAAGTTTCAAAACTTCAAAATTTCAAAATTTCAAAACTTCAAAATTTCAAAATTTTATAATTTCAAGATTTAAAAATTTTAAAATTTAAAAATTTCAAATTTCAAAATTTCAAAATTTCAAAATTTCAAAATTTCAAAATTTCAAAATTCAAAACTTCAAAATTTCAAAATTTCAAATTTCAAAATTTTAAAAATTTAAAATTTCAAATTTTAAAATTTCAAAATTCAAATTTCAAAATTTCACAATTTCACAATTTCAAAATATGAAAATTTCAAAATTTCAAAATTTCAAAATTTCAAAATTTCAAAATTTCAAAATTTCAAAATTTCAAAATTTCAAAAATTCAAAATTTTAAAATTTCAATATTTCAAAATTTCAAAATTTCGAAATCTCAAAATTTCAAAATAGGAAAATTTCAAAATTTCAAACTTCAAAATTTCAAAATTTGAAAAATTCGAAATTTCAAAATTTCAAAATTTCAAAAAATCAAAACTTCAAAATTTCAAAATTTCAAAATTTCAAAATTTCAAAATTTCAAAATTTCAAAATTTCAAAATTTCAAAATTTCAAAATTTCAAAATTTTTAAAATTTCAAAATTTTAAAATTCAAAATTTCAAAATTTCAAAATTTCAAAATTTCAAATTTCAAAATTTCAAAATTTCAAAATTTCAAAATTTCAAAATTTCAAATTTCAAATTTCAAAATTTCAAAATTTCAAAATTTCAAAATTTCAAAATTTCAAATTTCAAAATTTCAAAATTTCAAAATTTCAAAATTTCAAAATTCCAAAATTTCAAAATTTCTAAATTTCTAATTTCAAAATTTCAAAATTTCAAAATTTCAAAATTTCAAAATTTCAAAATTTCATAATTTTAAAATTTTATAAGTTCAAAATTTCAAAATTTCAAAATTTCAAAATTTCAAAATTCAAAATTTCAAAATTTCAAAAATTCAAAATTTTAAAATTTCAATATTTCAAAATTTCAAAATTTCAAAATTTCAAAATTACAAAATTTCTAAATTTCTAAATTTCTAAATTTCTAAATTTCAAAATTTCAAAATTTCAAAATTTCAAAATTTAAAAATTTAAAAATTTAAAAATTTCAAAATTTCAAAATTTCAAATTTCAAAATTTCAAATTTCAAAATTTCAAAATTTCAAAATTTCAAGATAACAAAATTTCAAAATTTCAAAATTACAAAATTTTTAAATTTCAAAATTTCTAAATTTTATAATTTCAAAATTTCAAAATTTCATAATTTTAAAATTTCAAAATTTCAAAATTTTTCAATTCAAGATTTCAAAATCTTAAAATTTCAAAATTTCAAAACTTCAAATTTCAAATTTTCAAAATTTCAAAATTCAAAATTTCAAAATTTCAAAATTTCAAAATTTCAAATTTCAAAATTTCAAAATTTCAAAATTTCAAAATTTCAAAATTTCAAAATTTCAAAATTTCAAAATTTCAAAATTTCAAAATTTCAAAATTTCAAAATTTCAAAATTTCAAAATTTCAAAATTTCAAAATTTCAAAATTTCAAAATTTAAAATTTCAAAATTCAAAATTTCAAAATTTCAAAACTTCAAAATTTCAAAATTTTAAATTTCTAAGTTTCAAATCTTCAAAATTTCAAAATTTCAAAATTTTAAATTTCAAAACTTCAAAATTTCAAAATTTTATAATTTCAAGATTTCAAAATTTTAAAATTTCAAAATTTCAAAATTTCAAAATTTTAAAATTTCAAAATTTCAAAATTTCAAAACTTCAAAATTTCAAATTTCAAAATTTTAAAAATTTAAAATTTCAAATTTTAAAATTTCAAAATCTCAAAATTTCAAAATTTCACAATTTCAAAATATGAAAATTTCAAAATTTCAAAATTTCAAAATTTCAAAATTTCAAAATTTCAAAATTTCAAATTTCAAAATTTCAAAATTTCAAAATTTCAAAATTTCAAAATTTCAAAAATTCAAAATTTGAAAATTTCAATATTTCAAAATTTGAAAATTTCAAAATTTCAAAATTTCAAAATTTCGAAATCTCAAAATTTCAAAATAGGAAAATTTCAAAATTTCAAAACTTCAAAATTTCAAAATTTCAAAAATTCAAAATTTCAAAATTTCAAAAAATCAAAACTTCAAAATTTCAAAATTTCAAAATTTCAAAATTTCAAAATTCAAAATTTCAAAATTTCAAAATTTCAAAATTTCAAATTTCAAAATTTCAAAATTTCAAAATTTCAAAATTTCAAAATTTCAAAATTTCAAAATTTCAAAATTCAAAATTTCAAAATTTCAAAATTTCAAAAATTCAAAATTTCAAAATTTCAAAATTTCAAAATTTCAAAATTTCAAAATTTCAAAATTTCAAAATTTCAAATTTCAAAATTCAAAATTTCAAAATTTCAAAATTCCAAAATTTCAAAATTTCAAAATTTCAAAATTTCAAAATTTCAAAATTTCAAAATTTCAAAATTTCAAAATTTCAAAATTCAAAATTTCAAAATTTTAAAATTTTATAAGTTCAAAATTTAAAAATTTAAAAATTTAAAAATTTCAAAATTTCAAAATCTCAAAATTTCAAAATTTCAAAATTTTATAATTACAAAATTTCAAAATTTCTGAATTTCAAAATTTCAAAATTTCAAAATTCAAAATTTCAAAATTTCATAATTTCAAAATTTCAAAATTTAAAAATTTCAAAATTTTATAATTTAAAAATTTAAAAATTTCAAAATAGGAAAATTTCAAAATTTCAAAACTTCAAATTTCAAAATTTGAAAAATTCGAAATTTCAAAATTTCAAAAATCAAAACTTCAAAATTTCAAAATTTCAAAATTTCAAAATTTCAAAATTTCAAAATTTCAAAATTTCAAATTTCAAAATTTCAAAATTTCAAAATTTTAAATTTCAAAATTTCAAAATTTCAAAATTTCAAAATTTCAAATTTCAAAATTTCAAAATTTCAAAATTTCAAAATTTCAAAATTTCAAAATTTCAAAATTTCAAAATTTCAAAATTTCAAAATTTCAAAATTTCAAAATTTCAAAATTTCAAAATTCCAAAATTTCAAAATTTCTAAATTTCTAAATTTCTAAATTTCAAATTTCAAAATTTCAAAATTTCAAAATTTCAAAATTTCAAAATTTCATAATTTTAAAATTTTATAAGTTCAAAATTTCAAAATTTCAAAATTTCAAAATTTCAAAATTTCAAAATTTCAAAATTTCAAAATTTCAAAAATTCAAAATTTTAAAATTTCAATATTTCAAAATTTCAAAATTTCAAAATTACAAATTTCTAAATTTCTAAATTTCTAAATTTCTAAATTTCAAAATTTCAAAATTTCAAAATTTCAAAATTTAAAAATTTCAAAATTTCAAAATTTCAAAATTTCAAAATTTCAAAATTTCAAAATTTCAAATTTCAAAATTTCAAAATTTCAAAATTTCAAAATTTCAAAATTTCAAAATTTCAAGATAACAAAATTTCAAAATTTCAAAATTTTTAAATTTCAAAATTTCTAAATTTTATAATTTCAAAATTTCAAAATTT
>CATPCP010000012.1:0-48835 GCA_955652365.1 Eristalinus aeneus
TTTTGAAATTTTGAAATTTTGAAATTTTGAAATTTTGAAATTTTGAAATTTTGAAATTTTGAAATTTTGAAATTTTGAAATTTTGAAATTTTGAAATTTTGAAATTTTGAAATTTTGAAATTTTAAAATTTTGAAATTTTGAAATTTTGAATTTTTGAAATTTTGAAATATTGAAATTTTGAAATTTTGAAATTTTGAAATTCTGAAATTTTGAAATTTTGAAATTTTGAAATTTTGAAATTTTAGTATTTTGAAATTTTGAAATAATGAAATTTTGAAATAATGACATTTTGAAATTTTAAAATTTTGAAATTTTGAAATATTGAAATTTTGAAATAATAGTGAAATTTTGAAATTTTCAAATTTCGAGATTTTGAAATTTTTAAATTTTGAAATTCTGAAATTTTGAAATTTTGAAATTTTTAAATTTTGAAATTTTGAAATTTTGAAATTTTAAAATTTTGAAATTTTGAGATTTTAAAATTTTGAAAGTTTGAAATTTTGAAATTTTGAAATTTTGAAATTTCGATATTTTGAAATTTTGAAATTTTGAAATTTTGAAATTTTGAAATTTTGAAATTTTGAAATTTTGAAATTTTGAAATTTTGAAATTTTGAAATTTTGAAATTTTGAAATTTTGAAATTTTGAAATTTTGAAATTTTGAAATTTTGAAATTTTGAAATTTTGAAATTTTGAAGTTTTGAAATTTTAAAATTTTGAAATTTTTAAATTTTGAAATTTTGAAATTTTGAAATTTTGAAATTTTGAAATTTTGAAATTTTGAAATCTTAAAATTTTGAAATTTTGAAATTTTGAAATTTTGAAGTTTTGAAATTTTGGAATTTTGAAATTTTGAAATTTTGAAATTTTGAAATTTTGAAATTTTGAAATTTTAAAATTTTGAAATTTTGAAATTTTGAAATTTTGAAATTTTGAAATTTTGAAATTTTGAAATTTTGAAATTTTGAAATTTGAAATTTTGAAATTTCGAAATTTCGAAATTTTGAAATTTTGAAATTTTGAAATTTTGAAATTTTGAAATTTTGAAATTTTGAAATTTTGAAATTTTGAAATTTAAAAATTTTGAGATTTTGAAATTTTGAAATTTTGAAATTTTTAAATTTTGAAATTTTGAAATTTTGAAATTTTGAAATTTTGAAATTTTGAAATTTTGAAATTTTGAAATTTTGAAATTTTGAAATTTTGAAATTTTGAAATTTTGAAATTTAGAGATTTTGAAATTTTAAAATTTTGAAATTTTGAAATTTTGAAATTTTGAAATTTTGAAATTTTGAAATTTTGGGAATTTTGAAATTTTGAAATTTTAAAACTGTGGAATTTTGAAATTTTGAAATTTTGAAGTTTTGAAATTTTGAAATTTTGAAATTTTAAAATTTTTAAAATTTTGAAATTTTGAAATTTTGATATTTTGAAATTTTTAAATTTTGAAATTTTGAAATTTTGAAATTTTGAAATTTTGAAATTTTGAAATATTGAAATTTTGAAATTTTGAAATTTTGGAATAGTGGAATTTTCAAATTTTGAAATTTTGAAACAGTTAAATTTTAATTTTTTGAAATGTTGAAATTTTGAAAATTTGAAACTTTGAAATTTTGAAACTTTGAAATTTTGAAATTTTGAGATTTTGAAATTTTTAAATTTTGAAATTTTGAAAATAATAGTGAAATTTTGAAATTTTGAAATTTCGAGATTTTGAAATTTTGAAATTCTGAAATTTTGAAATTTTAAAATTTTGAAATTTTGAGATTTTAAAATTTTGAAAGTTTGAAATTTTGAAATTTTGAAATTTTGAAATATTGAAATTTTGAAATTTTGAAATTTTGAAATTTTGAAATCTTAAAATTTTGAAATTTTGAAATTTTTGAAATTTTAAAATTTTGAAATTTTGAAATTTTAAGATTTTGAAATTTTGAAATTTTGAAATTTTGAAATTTTGAAATTTTGAAATTTTAGTATTTTGAAATTTTGAAGTTTTGATATTTTGAAATTTTGAAATTTTGAAATTTTGAAATTTTGAAATTTTGAAATTTTGAAATTTTAAAATTTTGAAATTTTGAGATTTTAAAATTTTGAAAGTTTGAAATTTTGAAATTTTGAAATTTTGAAATTTTGAAATTTTGAAATTTTGAAATTTTAAAATTTTGAAATTTTGATATTTTGAAATTTTTGAGATTTTAAAATTTTAAAATTTTGAAATTTTGAAATTTTAAGATTTTGAAATTTTGAAATTTTGAAATTTTGAAATTTTGAAATTTTAGTATTTTGAAATTTTGAAGTTTTGATATTTTGAAATTTTGAAATTTTGAAATTTTGAAATTTTGAAATTTTGAAATTTTGAAATTTTGAAATTTTGAAATTTTGAAATTTTGAAATTTTGAAATTTTGAAATTTTGAAATTTTGAAATTTTGAAATTTTGAAATTTTGAAATTTTGAAATTTTGAAATTTTAAAATTTTGAAATTTTGAAATTTTAAAATTTTGAAATTTTGAAATTTTGAAATTCTGAAATTTTGAAATTTTGAAATTTTGAAATTTTGAAATTTTGAAATTTTGAAGTTTTGAAATTTTAAAATTTTGAAATTTTGAAATTTTGAAATTTTGAAATTTTGAAATTTTGAAATTTTGAGATTTTGAAATATTGAAATTTTGACATTGTGAAATTTTGAAATTTTGAAATTTTGAAATTTTGAAATTTTGAAATTTTGAAATTTTGAAATTTTGAAATTTTGAAGTTTTGAAATTTTGGAATTTTGAAATTTTAAAATTTTGAAATTTTGAAATTTTGAAATTTTAAAATTTTAAAATTTTGAAATTTTAAAATTTTGAAATTTTGAAATTTTGAAATTTTGAAATTTTGGAATTTTGAAATTTTGAAATTTTGAAATTTTGAAATTTTGAAATTTTGAAATTTTGAAATTTTCAAATTTTGAAATTTTTAAATTTTTAAATTTTGAAATAATGAAATTTTGAAATTTTGAAATTTAAAAATTTTGAGATTTTGAAATTTTGAAATTTTGAAATTTTAAAATTTTGAAATTTTGAAATTTTGAAATTTTGAAATTTTGAAATTTTGAAATTCTGAAATTTTGAAATTTTGAAATTTTGAAATTTTGAAATTTTGAAATTTTGAAATTTTGAAATTTTGAAATTTTGAAATTTTGAAATTTTGAAATTTTGAAATTTTGAAATTTTGAAATTTTGAAATTTTAAAATTTTGAAATTTTGAAATTTTGAAATTTTGAAATGTTGAAATTTTGGGAATTTTGAAATTTTGAAATTTTGAAACTGTGGAATTTTGAAATTTATAAATTTTGAAACAGTTAAATGTTGATTTTTTGAAATTTTGAAATTTCAAAATTTTGAAATTTTGAAAATTTGAAATTTTGAAACTTTGAAATTTTGAAATTTTGAAATTTTGAAATTTTGAAATTTTGAAATTTTGAAATTTTGAAATTTTGAAATTTTGTAATTTTGAAATTTTGAAATTTTGAAATTTTGAAATTTTGAAATTTTGAAATTTTGAAATTTTGAAATTTTGAAATTTTGAAATTTTGAAATTTTGAAATTTTGAAATTTTGAAATTTTGAAATATTGAAATTTTGAAATTTTGAGATTTTGAAATTTTTTTGAAATTTTTTTTTTTTTTTTTGAAATTTTGAAATTTTTAAATTTTGAAATTTTGAAATTTTGAAATTTTGAAATTTTGAAATTTTGAAATTTTGAAATTTTAAAATTTTGAAATTTTGAAATTTTGAAATTTTGAAATTTTGAGATTTTGAAATTTTGAAATGTTGAAATTTTGAAATTTTGGGAATTTTGAAATTTTGAAATTTTGAAATTTTGAAATTTTGAAATTTTGAGATTTTGAAATTTTTTTTTTTTTTGAAATTTTGAAATTTTGAAATTTTGAAATTTTGAAATTTTAAAATTTTGAAATTTTAAAATTTTGAAATTTTGAAATTTTGAAATTTTGAAATTTTGAAATTTTGAAATTTTGAAATTTTGAAATTTTGAAATTTTGAAATTTTAAAATTTTGAAATTTTGAAATTTTGAAATTTTGAAATTTTGAAATTTTGAAATTTTGAAATTTTGAAATTTTGAAATTTTAAAATTTTGAAATTTTAAAATTTTGAAATTTTGAAATTGTGAAATTTTGAAATTTTGAAATTTTGAAATTTTGAAATTTTGAAATTTTGAAATTTTGAAATTTTGAAATTTTGAAATTTTGAAATTTTGAAATTTTGAAATTTTGAAATTTTGAAATTTTGAAATTTTGAAATTTTGAATTTTTGAAATTCTAAAACTTTGAAATTTTGAAATTTTGAAATTTTGAAATTTTGAAATTTTGAAATTTTGAAATTTTGAAATTTTGAAATTTTGAAATTTTGAAATTTTGAAATTTTGAAATTTTGAAATTTTAAAATTTTGAAATTTTGAAATTTTGAAATTTTAAAATTTTGAAATTTTGAAATTTTGAAATTTTGAAATTTTGAAATTTTGAAATTTTGAAATTTTAAAATTTTGAAATTTTGAAAATTTAAAGTTTTGAAATTTTGATATTTTGAAATTTTTGAAATTTCGAAATTTTGAAATTTTGAAATTTTGAAATTTTGAAATTTTAAAATTTTGAAATTTTGAAATTTTGAAATTTTGCAATTTTGAAATTTTGAAATTTTGAAATTTTGAAATGTTGAAATTTTGAAATTTTGTAATTTTGGGAATTTTGAAATTTTGAAATTTTGAAACTGTGGAATTTTGAAATTTTTGAAATTTATAAATTTTGAAACAGTTAAATTTTGGTTTTTTTAAAATTTTGAAATTTTGAAAATGTGAAATTTTGAAATTTTGAAATTTTGAAATTTTGAAATTTTGAAATTTTGAAGTTTTGAAATTTTGAAATTTTGAAATTTTGAAATATTGAAATTTTTAAATTTTGAAATTTTGAAATTTTGAGATTTTGAAACTTTAAAATTTTGAATATTTGAAATTTTCAAATCTTAAAATTTTGAAATATTGAAATTTTTGAATTTTGAAATTTTGAAATTTTGAAATTTTGAAATTTTGAAATTTTGAAATTTTGAAATTTTGAAATTTTGAAATTTTAAAATTTTGAAATTTTGAAATTTTGAAATTTTGAAATTTTGAAATTTTCAAATTTTGAAGTTTTGAAATTTGGAAATTTTGAAATTTCGAAATTTTGAAATTTTGAAATTTTGAAATTTTGAAATTTTGAAATTTTGAAATTTTGAAATTTTGAAATTTTGAAATTTTGAAATTTTGAAATTTTGAAATTTTGAAATTTTAAAATTTTGAAATTTCAAAATTTTGAAATTTTGAAATTTCAAAATTTCAAAATTTCAAAATTTCAAAATTTCAAAATTTCGAAATTTCAAAATTTCCAAATTTCAAAACTTCAAAATTTGAAAATTTCAAAATTTCAAAATTTCAAAATTTCAAAATTTCAAAATTTCAAAATTTTAAAATTTCAAAATTTCAAAATTTCAAAATTTCAAAATTTCAAAATTTCAAAATTTCAAAATTCAAAAATTTCAATATTTCAAAATTTTAAGATTTGAAAATTTCAAATATTCAAAATTTTAAAGTTTCAAAATCTCAAAATTTCAAAATTTCAAAATTTAAAAATTTCAATATTTCAAAATTTCAAAATTTCAAAATTTCAAAATTTCAAAACTTCAAAATTTCAAAATTTCAAAATTTCAAAATTTCAAAATTTCAAAATTTCAAAATTTCAAAATTTCAAAATTTTAAAAAAACCAAAATTTAACTGTTTCAAAATTTATAAATTTCAAAAATTTCAAAATTCCACAGTTTCAAAATTTCAAAATTTCAAAATTCCCAAAATTACAAAATTTCAAAATTTCAACATTTCAAAATTTCAAAATTTCAAAATTTCAAAATTGCAAAATTTCAAAATTTCAAAATTTCAAAATTTAAAAATTTCAAAATTTAAAAATTTCAAAATTTCAAAATTTCAAAATTTCGAAATTTCAAAAATTTCAAAATATCAAAATTTCAAAATTTCAAAATTTCAAAATTTCAAAATTTCAAAATTTCAAAATTACAAAATTTCAAAATTTCAAAATTTCAAAAGTTCAAAATTTCAAAATTTCAAAATTTTAAAATTTCAAAATTTCAAAATTTCAAAATTTTAAAATTTCAAAATTTCAAAATTTCAAAATTTCAAAATTTCAAAATTTCAAAATTTCAAAATTTCAAAATTTCAAAATTTCAAAATTTCAAAATTTCAAAATTTCAAAATTTCAAAATTTCAAAATTTCAAAATTTCAAAATTTCAAAATTTCAAAATTTCAAAATTTCAAAATTGCAAAATTTCACAATTTCAAAATTTCAAAATTTTAAAATTTCAAAATTTCAAAATTTCAAAATTTCAAAATTTCAAAATTTCAAAATTTCAAAATTTTAAAATTTCAAAATTTCAAAATTTCAAAATTTCAAAATTTCAAAATTTCAAAATTTCAAAATTTCAAAATTTCAAAATTTCAACATTTCAAAATATTAAAATTTCAAAATTTAAAAAATTTCAAAAATTCAAAATTTTAAAATTTCAAAATTTCAAAATTTCAAAATTTCAAAATTTCAAAATTTCAAAATTTCAAAATTTTAAAATTTCAAAATTTTAAAATTTCAAACTTTCAAAATTTCAAAATTTCAAAAAAAAAAAAAAATTTTCAAAAAAAATTTCAAAATCTCAAAATTTCAAAATTTCAAAAAAAATTTCAAAATCTCAAAATTTCAAAATTTCAAAATTTCAAAATTTCAAAATTTCAAAATTCCCAAAATTTCAAAATTTCAACATTTCAAAATTTCAAAATCTCAAAATTTCAAAATTTCAAAATTTCAAAATTTCAAAATTTTAAAATTTCAAAATTTCAAAATTTCAAAATTTAAAAATTTCAAAATTTCAAAAAAAAAAAAAAAATTTCAAAAAAATTTCAAAATCTCAAAATTTCAAAATTTCAATATTTCAAAATTTCAAAATTTCAAAATTTCAAAATTTCAAAATTTCAAAATTTCAAAATTTCAAAATTTCAAAATTTCAAAATTTCAAAATTTCAAAATTTCAAAATTTCAAAATTTCAAAATTTCAAAATTACAAAATTTCAAAATTTCAAAATTTCAAAATTTCAAAATTTCAAAATTTCAAAATTTCAAAATTTCAAAATTTCAAAATTTCAAAGTTTCAAAATTTCAAATTTTCAAAATTTCAAAATTTTAAAATTTCAAAATTTCAAAAAATCAACATTTAACTGTTTCAAAATTTATAAATTTCAAAATTCCACAGTTTCAAAATTTCAAAATTTCAAAATTCCCAAAATTTCAACATTTCAAAATTTCAAAATTTCAAAATTTCAAAATTTCAAAATTTCAAAATTTCAAAATTTCAAAATTTCAAAATTTCAAAATTTCAAAATTTCAAAATTTCAAAATTTCAAAATTTCAAAATTTCAAAATTTCAAAATTTCAAAATTTCAAAATTTCAGAATTTCAAAATTTCAAAATTTCAAAATTTCAAAATTTCAAAATTTTAAAATTTCAAAATTTCAAAATTTCAAAATCTCAAAATTTTTAAATTTCAAAATTTCAAAATTTCATTATTTCAAAATTTAAAAATTTAAAAATTTCAAAATTTGAAAATTTCAAAATTTCAAAATTTCAAAATTTCCAAATTTCAAAATTTTAAAATTTCAAAATTTTAAAATTTTAAAATTTCAAAATTTCAAAATTTCAAAATTTTAAAATTTCAAAATTCCAAAATTTCAAAACTTCAAAATTTCAAAATTTCAAAATTTCAAAATTTCAAAACTTCAAAATTTCAAAATTTCAAAATTTCACAATGTCAAAATTTCAATATTTCAAAATTTCAAAATTTCAAAATTTCAAAATTTCAAAATTTCAAAATTTCAAAATTTCAAAATTTCAAAATTTCAAAATTTCAAAATTTCAAAATTTCAAAATTTTAAAATTTCAAAACTTCAAAATTTCAAAATTTCAAAATTTCAAAATTTCAAAATTTCAAAATTTCAAAATTTCAGAATTTCAAAATTTCAAAATTTCAAAATTTTAAAATTTCAAAATTTCAAAATTTTAAAATTTCAAAATTTCAAAATTTCAAAATTTCAAAATTTCAAAATTTCAAAATTTCAAAATTTCAAAATTTCAAAATTTCAAAATTTCAAAATATCAAAACTTCAAAATTTCAAAAAATTTTGAAATTTTGAAATTTTGAAGTTTTGAAATTTTGAAATTTTGAAATATTGAAATTTTTAAATTTTGAAATTTTAAAATTTTGAGATTTTGAAACTTTAAAATTTTGAATATTTGAAATTTTCAAATCTTAAAATTTTGAAATATTGAAATTTTTGAATTTTGAAATTTTGAAATTTTGAAATTTTGAAATTTTGAAATTTTGAAATTTTGAAATTTTGAAATTTTGAAATTTTGAAATTTTGAAATTTTAAAATTTTGAAATTTTGAAATTTTGAAATTTTGAAATTTTGAAATTTTGAAATTTTCAAATTTTGATGTTTTGAAATTTGGAAATTTTGAAATTTCGAAATTTTGAAATTTTGAAATTTTGAAATTTTGAAATTTTGAAATTTTGAAATTTTGAAATTTTGAAATTTTGAAATTTTGAAATTTTGAAATTTTAAAATTTTGAAATTTCAAAATTTTGAAATTTTGAAATTTTGAAATTTTGAAATTTTGAAATTTTGAAATTTTGAAATTTTGAAGTTTTAAAATTTTGAAATTTTGAAATTTTGAAATTTTGAAATTTTGAAATTTTGAAATTTTAAAATTTTGAAATTTTGAAATTTTAAAATTTTGAAATTTTGAAATTTTGAAATTCTGAAATTTTGAAATTTTGAAATTTTGAAATTTTGAAATTTTGAAGTTTTGAAATTTTAAAATTTTGAAATTTTGAAATTTTGAAATTTTGAAATTTTGAAATTTTGAAATTTTGAAATTTTGAAATTTTGAAATTTTGAAATTTTGAAATTTTGAAATTTTGAAATTTTGAAATTTTGAAATATTGAAATTTTGACATTGTGAAATTTTGAAATTTTGAAATTTTGAAATTTTGAAATTTTGAAATTTTGAAATTTTGAAGTTTTGAAATTTTGGAATTTTGAAATTTTAAAATTTTGAAATTTTGAAATTTTGAAATTTTAAAATTTTAAAATTTTGAAATTTTAAAATTTTGAAATTTTGAAATTTTTTGAAATTTTGAAATTTTGAAATTTTCAAATTTTGAAAGTTTTAAATTTTTAAATTTTGAAATAATGAAATTTTGAAATTTTGAAATTTAAAAATTTTGAGATTTTGAAATTTTGAAATTTTAAAATTTTGAAATTTTGAAATTTTGAAATTTTGAAATTTTGAAATTTTGAAATTTTGAAATTTTGAAATTTTGAAATTTTGAAATTTTGAAATTTTGAAATTTTGAAATTTTGAAATTTTGAAATTTTGAAATTTTGAAATTTTGAAATTTTGAAATTTTGAAATTTTGAAATTTTGAAATTTTGAAATTTTGAAATTTTGAAATTTTGAAATTTTGAAATTTTGAAATTTTGAAATTTTGAAATTTTGAAATTTTGGGAATTTTGAAATTTTGAAATTTTGAAACTGTGGAATTTTGAAATTTATAAATTTTGAAACAGTTAAATGTTGATTTTTTGAAATTTTGAAATTTTAAAATTTTGAAGTTTTGAAAATTTGAAATTTTGAAACTTTGAAATTTTGAAATTTTGAAATTTTGAAATTTTGAAATTTTGAAATTTTGAAATTTTGAAATTTTGAAATTTTGAAATTTTGAAATTTTGAAATTTTGAAATTTTGAAATTTTGAAAATTTGAAATTTTGAAATTTTGAAATATTGAAATTTTGAAATTTTGAAATTTTGAAATTTTGAGATTTTGAAATTTTGAAATGTTGAAATTTTGAAATTTTGGGAATTTTGAAATTTTGAAATTTTGAAATTTTGAAATTTTGAGATTTTGAAATTTTTTTTGAAATTTTTTTTTTTTTTGAAATTTTGAAATTTTGAAATTTTGAAATTTTGAAATTTTGAAATTTTAAAATTTTGAAATTTTAAAATTTTGAAATTTTGAAATTTTGAAATTTTGAAATTTTGAAATTTTGAAATTTTAAAATTTTGAATTTTTGAAATTTTTTAAATTTTGAAATTTTAATATTTTGAAATGTTGAAATTTTGAAATTTTGAAATTTTGAAATTTTGAAATTTTGAAATTTTGAAATTTTGAAATTTTGAAATTTTGAAATTTTGAAATTTTGAAATTTTGAAATTTTGAAATTTTGAAATTTTGAAATTTTGAAATTTTGAAATTTTGAAATTTTGAAATTTTGAAATTTTGAAATTTTGAAATTTTGAAATTTTGAAATTTTGAAATTTTGAAATTTTGAAATTTTGAAATTTTGAAATTTTGAATTTTTGAAATTCTAAAATTTTGAAATTTTGAAATTTTGAAATTTTGAAATTTTGAAATTTTGAAATTTTGAAATTTTGAAATTTTGAAATTTTGAAATTTTGAAATTTTGAAATTTTGAAATTTTGAAATTTTGAAATTTTGAAATTTTGAAATTTTGAAATTTTAAAATTTTGAAATTTTGAAATTTTGAAATTTTAAAATTTTGAAATTTTGAAATTTTGAAATTTTGAACTTTTGAAATTTTGAAATTTTGAAATTTTGAAATTTTGAAATTTTAAAATTTTGAAATTTTGAAATTTTGAAATTTTGAAATTTTGAAATTTTGAAATTTTGAAATTTTGAAATTTTAAAATTTTGAAATTTTGATATTTTGAAATTTTTGAAATTTCGAAATTTTGAAATTTTGAAATTTTGAAATTTTTAAATTTTGAAATTTTAAAATTTTGAAATTTTGAAATTTCGAAATTTTGCAATTTTGAAATTTTGAAATTTTGAAATTTTGAAATGTTGAAATTTTGAAATTTTGTAATTTTGGGAATTTTGAAATTTTGAAATTTTGAAACTGTGGAATTTTGAAATTTTTGAAATTTATAAATTTTGAAACAGTTAAATTTTGGTTTTTTTAAAATTTTGAAATTTTGAAAATTTAAAATTTTGAAATTTTGAAATTTTGAAATTTTGAAATTTTGAAATTTTGAAATTTTGAAATTTTGAAATTTTGAAATTTTGAAGTTTTGAAATTTTGAAATTTTGAAATTTTGAAATATTGAAATTTTTAAATTTTGAAATTTTGAGATTTTGAAACTTTAAAATTTTGAATATTTGAAATTTTTAAATCTTAAAATTTTGAAATATTGAAATTTTTGAATTTTGAAATTTTGAAATTTTGAAATTTTGAAATTTTGAAATTTTGAAATTTTGAAATTTTAAAATTTTGAAATTTTGAAATTTTGAAATTTTGAAATTTTGAAATTTTCAAATTTTCAAATTTTGAAGTTTTGAAATTTGGAAATTTTGAAATTTTGAAATTTTGAAATTTTGAAATTTTGAAATTTTGAAATTTTGAAATTTTGAAATTTTGAAATTTTGAAATTTTGAAATTTTGAAATTTTGAAATTTTGAAATTTTGAAATTTTAAAATTTTGAAATTTCAAAATTTTGAAATTTTGAAATTTTGAAATTTTAAAATTTTGAAATTTTGAAATTTTGAAGTTTTGATATTTTGAAATTTTGAAATTGTGAAATTTTAAAATTTTGAAATTTTGAAATTTCGAAATTTTGAAATTTCGAAATTTTGAAATTTTGAAATTTTGAAATTTTGAAATTTTGAAATTTTGAAATTTTGAAATTTTGAAATTTTGAAATTTTGAAATTTTGAAATTTTGAAATTTTGAAATTTTGAAATTTTGAAATTTTGAAATTTTGAAATTTTGAAATTTTGAGATATTGAAATTTTGAAATTTTGAAATTTTGAAATTTTAAAATTTTGAAATTTTGAAATTTTGAAATTTTGAAATTTTGAAATTTTGAAATTTTGAAATTTTGAAATTTTGAAATTTTGAAATTTTGCACTTATGAAATTTTGAAATTTTAAAATTTTGAAATTTTGAAATTTTAAAATTTTGAAATTTTGAAATTTTGAAATTTTAAAATTTTGAAATTTTGAAATTTTGAAATTTTGAACTTTTGAAATTTTGAAATTTTGAAATTTTGAAATTTTGAAATTTTGAAATTTTGAAATTTTGAAATTTTGAAATTTTGAAATTTTGAAATTTTGAAATTTTGAAATTTTGAAATTTTGAAATTTTGAAATTTTAAAATTTTGAAATTTTGATATTTTGAAATTTTTGAAATTTCGAAATTTTGAAATTTTGAAATTTTGAAATTTTGAAATTTTTAAATTTTGAAATTTCAAAATTTTGAAATTTTGAAATTTTGAAATTTTGATATTTTGAAATTTTGAAATTTTGAAATTTTGAAATGTTGAAATTTTGAAATTTTGTAATTTTGGGAATTTTGAAATTTTGAAATTTTGAAACTGTGGAATTTTGAAATTTTTGAAATTTATAAATTTTGAAACAGTTAAATTTTGGTTTTTTTAAAATTTTGAAATTTTGAAAATTTGAAATTTTGAAATTTTGAAATTTTGAAATTTTGAAATTTTGTAATTTTGAAATTTTGAAGTTTTGAAATTTTGAAATTTTGAAATTTTGAAATTTTGAAATTTTGAGATTTTGAAACTTTAAAATTTTGAATATTTGAAATTTTCAAATCTCGAAATTTTGAAATATTGAAATTTTTGAATTTTGAAATTTTGAAATTTTGAAATTTTGAAATTTTGAAATTTTGAATTTTAAAATTTTGAAATTTTGAAATTTTGAAATTTTGAAATTTTCAAATTTTCAAATTTTGAAGTTTTGAAATTTGGAAATTTTGAAATTTCGAAATTTTGAAATTTTGAAATTTTGAAATTTTGAAATTTTGAAATTTTGAAATTTTGAAATTTTGAAATTTTGAAATTTTGAAATTTTGAAATTTTGAAATTTTGAAATTTTAAAACTGTGGAATTTTCAAATTTTGAAATTTTGAAATTTTAAAATTTTGAAATTTTGAAATTTTGAAATTTTAAAATTTTGAAATTTTGAAATTTTGAAATTTTGAACTTTTGAAATTTTGAAATTTTAAAATTTTGAAATTTTAAAATTTTGAAATTTTGAAATTTTGAAATTTTGAAATTTTGAAATTTTAAAATTTTGAAATTTTGAAATTTTTGAAATTTCAAAATTTTGAAATTTTAAAATTTTGAAATTTTTAAATTTTGAAATTTTAAAATTTTGAAATTTTGAAATTTTGAAATTTTGAAATTTTGAAATTTTGAAATGTTGAAATTTTGAAATTTTGTAATTTTGGGAATTTTGAAATTTTGAAATTTTGAAACTGTGGAATTTTGAAATTTTTGAAATTTATAAATTTTGAAACAGTTAAATTTTGGTTTTTTTAAAATTTTGAAATTTTGAAAATTTGAAATTTTGAAATTTTGAAATTTTGAAATTTTGAAATTTTGAAATTTTGAAGTTTTGAAATTTTGAAATTTTGAAATTTTGAAATTTTGAAATATTGAAATTTTTAAATTTTGAAATTTTGAAATTTTGAAATTTTGAGATTTTGAAACTTTAAAATTTTGAATATTTGAAATTTTCAAATCTTAAAATTTTGAAATATTGAAATTTTTGAATTGTGAAATTTTGAAATTTTGAATTTTTGAAATTTTGAAATTTTGAAATTTTAAAATTTTGAAATTTTGAAATTTTGAAATTTTGAAATTTTAAAATTTTAAAATTTTGAAGTTTTGAAATTTGGAAATTTTGAAATTTCGAAATTTTGAAATTTTGAAAATTTGAAATTTTGAAATTTTGAAATTTTGAAATTTTGAAATTTTGAAATTTTGAAATTTTGAAATTTTAAAATTTTGAAATTTCAAAATTTTGAAATTTTGAAATTTTAAAATTTTGAAATTTTGAAATTTTGAAGTTTTGAAATTTTGAAATTTTGAAATTGTGAAATGTTAAAATTTTGAAATTTTGAAATTTTGAAATTTCGAAATTTTGAAATTTTGAAATTTTGAAATTTTGAAATTTTGAAATTTTGAAATTTTGAAATTTTGAAATTTTGAAATTTTGAGATTTTGAAATTTTAAAATTTTGAAATTTTGAAATTTTAAAATTTTGAAATTTTGAAATTTTGAAATTTTGAAATTTTGAAATTTTGAAATTTTGAAATTTTGAAATTTTGAAATTTTGAAATTTTGAAATTTTGAAATTTTGAAATTTTGAAATTTTGAAATTTTGAAATTTTGAAATTTTGAAATTTTGAAATTTTGAAATTTTGAAATTTTGAAATTTTGAAATTTTGAAATTTTAAAATTTTGAAATTTTGAAATTTTGAAGTTGTGAAATTTTGAAATTTTGAAATTGTGAAATGTTAAAATTTTGAAATTTTGAAATTTTGAAATTTTGAAGTTTTGTAATTTTGAAATTTTGAAGTTTTGAAATTTTGAAATTTTGAAATTTTGAAATTTTGAGATTTTGAAACTTTAAAATTTTGAATATTTGAAATTTTCAAATCTCGAAATTTTGAAATATTGAAATTTTTGAATTTTGAAATTTTGAAATTTTGAAATTTTGAAATTTTGAAATTTTGAATTTTAAAATTTTGAAATTTTGAAATTTTGAAATTTTGAAATTTTCAAATTTTCAAATTTTGAAGTTTTGAAATTTGGAAATTTTGAAATTTCGAAATTTTGAAATTTTGAAATTTTGAAATTTTGAAATTTTGAAATTTTGAAATTTTGAAATTTTGAAATTTTGAAATTTTGAAATTTTGAAATTTTGAAATTTTGAAATTTTGAAATTTTGAAATTTTGAAATTTTAAAACTGTGGAATTTTCAAATTTTGAAATTTTGAAATTTTAAAATTTTGAAATTTTGAAATTTTGAAATTTTAAAATTTTGAAATTTTGAAATTTTGAAATTTTGAACTTTTGAAATTTTGAAATTTTAAAATTTTGAAATTTTAAAATTTTGAAATTTTGAAATTTTGAAATTTTGAAATTTTGAAATTTTAAAATTTTGAAATTTTGAAATTTTTGAAATTTCGAAATTTTGAAATTTTAAAATTTTGAAATTTTTAAATTTTGAAATTTTAAAATTTTGAAATTTTGAAATTTTGAAATTTTGAAATTTTGAAATTTTGAAATGTTGAAATTTTGAAATTTTGTAATTTTGGGAATTTTGAAATTTTGAAATTTTGAAACTGTGGAATTTTGAAATTTTTGAAATTTATAAATTTTGAAACAGTTAAATTTTGGTTTTTTTAAAATTTTGAAATTTTGAAAATTTGAAATTTTGAAATTTTGAAATTTTGAAATTTTGAAATTTTGAAATTTTGAAGTTTTGAAATTTTGAAATTTTGAAATTTTGAAATTTTGAAATATTGAAATTTTTAAATTTTGAAATTTTGAAATTTTGAAATTTTGAGATTTTGAAACTTTAAAATTTTGAATATTTGAAATTTTCAAATCTTAAAATTTTGAAATATTGAAATTTTTGAATTGTGAAATTTTGAAATTTTGAATTTTTGAAATTTTGAAATTTTGAAATTTTAAAATTTTGAAATTTTGAAATTTTGAAATTTTGAAATTTTAAAATTTTAAAATTTTGAAGTTTTGAAATTTGGAAATTTTGAAATTTCGAAATTTTGAAATTTTGAAAATTTGAAATTTTGAAATTTTGAAATTTTGAAATTTTGAAATTTTGAAATTTTGAAATTTTGAAATTTTGAAATTTTAAAATTTTGAAATTTCAAAATTTTGAAATTTTGAAATTTTAAAATTTTGAAATTTTGAAATTTTGAAGTTTTGAAATTTTGAAATTTTGAAATTGTGAAATGTTAAAATTTTGAAATTTTGAAATTTTGAAATTTTGAAATTTCGAAATTTTGAAATTTTGAAATTTTGAAATTTTGAAATTTTGAAATTTTGAAATTTTGAAATTTTGAGATTTTGAAATTTTAAAATTTTGAAATTTTGAAATTTTAAAATTTTGAAATTTTGAAATTTTGAAATTTTGAAATTTTGAAATTTTGAAATTTTGAAATTTTGAAATTTTGAAATTTTGAAATTTTGAAATTTTGAAATTTTGAAATTTTGAAATTTTGAAATTTTGAAATTTTGAAATTTTGAAATTTTGAAATTTTGAAATTTTGAAATTTTGAAATTTTGAAATTTTGAAATTTTGAAATTTTGAAATTTTGAAATTTTGAAATTTTGAAATTTTGAAATTTTAAAATTTTGAAATTTTGAAATTTTGAAATTTTAAAATTTTGAAATTTTGAAATTTTGAAATTTTAGAATTTTGAAATTTTGAAATTTTGAAATTTTGAACTTTTGAAATTTTGAAATTTTGAAATTTTGAAATTTTGAAATTTTGAAATTTTGAAATTTTGAAATTTTGAAATTTTGAAATTTTGAAATTTTGAAATTTTGAAATTTTGAAATTTTGAAATTTTGAAATTTTGAAATTTTGAAATTTTGAAATTTTGAAATTTTGAAATTTTGAAATTTTGAAATTTTGAAATTTTGAAATTTTGAAATTTTGAAATTTTGAAATTTTGAAATTTTGAAATTTTGAAATTTTGAAATTTTGAAATTTTGAAATTTTGAAATTTTGAAATTTTGAAATTTTGAAATTTTGAAATTTTGAAATTTTGAAATTTTAAAATTTTGAAATTTTGATATTTTGAAATTTTTGAAATTTCGAAATTTTGAAATTTTGAAATTTTGAAATTTTGAAATTTTAAAATTTTGAAATTTTGAAATTTTGAAATTTTGAAATTTTGAAATTTTGAAATTTTGAAATTTTGAAATTTTGAAATTTTGAAATTTTGAAATTTTGAAATTTTGAAATTTTGAAATTTTGAAATTTTGAAATTTTGAAATTTTGAAATTTTGAAATTTTGAAATTTTGAAGTTTTGAAATTTTGAAATTTTGAAATTTTGAAATTTTGAAATTTTGAAATTTTGAAATTTTGAAATTTTGAAATTTTGAAATATTGAAATTTTTAAATTTTGAAATTTTGAAATTTTGAGATTTTGAAACTTTAAAATTTTGAATATTTGAAATTTTCAAATTTCGAAATTTTGAAATATTGAAATTTTGAAATTTTGAAATTTTGAAATTTTGAAATTTTGAAATTTTTAAATTTTGAAATTTTGATATTTTGAAATTTTTGAAATTTCGAAATTTTGAAATTTTTAAATTTTGAAATTTTAAAATTTTGAAATTTTGAAATTTTGAAGTTTTGAAATTTTGAAATTTTGAAATTTTGAAATTTTGAAATTTTGAAATTTTGAAATTTTGAAATGTTGAAATTTTGAAATTTTGTAATTTTGGGAATTTTGAAATTTTGAAATTTTGAAACTGTGGAATTTTGAAATTTTTGAAATTTATAAATTTTGAAACAGTTAAATTTTGGTTTTTTTTTAAATTTTGAAATTTTGAAAATTTGAAATTTTGAAATTTTGAAATTTTGAAATTTTGAAATTTTGAAATTTTGAAATTTTGAAATTTTGAAATTTTGAAGTTTTGAAATTTTGAAATTTTGAAATTTTGAAATTTTGAAATTTTGAAATTTTGAAATATTGAAATTTTGAAATTTTGAAATTTTGAAATTTTGAGATTTTGAAACTTTCAAATTTTGAATATTTGAAATTTTCAAATCTTGAAATTTTGAAATATTGAAATTTTTGAATTTTGAAATTTTGAAATTTTAAAATTTTGAAATTTTGAAATTTTGAAATTTTGAAATTTTGAAATTTTGAAATTTTGAAATTTTGAAATTTTGAAATTTTGAAATTTTGAAATTTTGAAATTTTGAAATTTTGAAATTTTGAAATTTTGAAATTTTGAAATTTTGAAATTTTGAAATTTTGAAATTTTGAAATTTTGAAATTTTGAAATTTTAAAATTTTGAAATTTTGAAATTTTGAAATTTTCAAATTTTCAAATTTTCAAATTTTGAAGTTTTGAAATTTGGAAATTTTGAAATTTCGAAATTTTGAAATTTTGAAATTTTGAAATTTTGAAATTTTGAAATTTTGAAATTTTGAAATTTTGAAATTTTGAAATTTCGAAATTTTAAAATTTTGAAATTTCAAAATTTTGAAATTTTGAAATTTTAAAATTTTAAAATTTTGAAATTTTGAAATTTTGAAGTTTTGAAATTTTGAAATTGTGAAATTTTAAAATTTTGAAATTTTGAAATTTTGAAATTTTGAAATTTTGAAATTTTGAAATTTTGAAATTCTGAAATTTTGAAATTTTGAAATTTTGAAATTTTGAAATTTTGAAATTTTGAAATTTTGAAATTTTGAAATTTTGAAATTTTGAAATTTTGAAATTTTGAAATTTTGAAATTTTGAAATTTTGAAATTTTGAAATTTTGAAATTTTTGAAATTTTGAAATTTTGAAATTTTAAGATTTTGAATTTTTGAAATTTTGAAATTCTGAAATTTTGAAATTTTGAAATTTTGAAATTTCGAAATTTTGAAATTTTGAAATTTTGAAATTTTGAAATTTTGAAATTTTGAAATTTTGAAATTTTGAAATTTTGAAATTTTGAAATTTTGAAATTTTGAAATTTTAAGATTTTGAATTTTTGAAATTTTAAAATTTTGAAATTTTAAGATTTTGAAATTTTGAAATTTTTAAGTTTTGAAATTTTGAAATTTTAATATTTTGAAATGTTAAAATTTTTAAATTTTGAAATTTTGAAGATTTGAAATTTTGAAATTTTGAAATATTGAAATTTTGAAATTTTGAAATTTTGAAATTTTGAAATTTTTAAATTTTGAAATTTTGAAATTTTGAAATTTTGAAATTTTGAAATTTTGAAATTTTGAAATTTTGAAATTTTGAAATTTTGAAATTTTGAAATTTTGAAATTTTGAAATTTTGAAATTTTGAAATTTTGAAATTTTGAAATTTTGAAATTTTGAAATTTTGAAATTTTGAGATTTTGAAACTTTAAAATTTTGAGTATTTGAAATTTTCAAATCTTGAAATTTTGAAATTTTGAAATTTTAAAATTTTGAATTTTTGAAATTTTGAAATTTTGAAATTTTAAGATTTTGAAATTTTGAAATTTTGAAGTTTTGAAATTTTGAAATTTTAATATTTTGAAATTTTAATATTTTGAAATGTTAAAATTTTTAAATTTTGAAATTTTGAAGTTTTGAAATTTTGAAATTTTGAAATTTTGAAATTTTGAAATTTTGAAATTTTTAAATTTTTAAATTTTGAAATTTTGAAATTTTGAAATATTGAAATTTTGAAATTTTGAAATTTTGAAATAGTGGAATTTTCAAATTTTGAAATTTTGAAATAGTTTAATTTTAATTTTTTGAAATTTTGAAATTTTGATATTTTGAAATATTGAAATTTTGAAATTTTGAAATTTTGAAATTTTGAGATTTTGAAATTTTGAAATTTTGAAATTTTGAAATTTTGAAATTTTGAAATTTTGAAATATTGAAATTTTGAAATTTTGAAATTTTGAAATTTTGAAATTTTGAAATTTTGAAATTTTGAAATTTTGAAATTTTGAAATTTTGAAATTTTGAAATTTTTAAATTTTGAAATTTTGAAATTTTGAAATTTTGAAATTTTGAAACAGTTTAATTTTAATTTTTTGAAATTTTGAAATTTTGATATTTTGAAATATTGAAATTTTGAAATTTTGAAATTTTGAAATTTTGAGATTTTGAAATTTTGAAATTTTGAAATTTTGAAATTTTGAAATTTTGAAATATTGAAATTTTGAAATTTTGAAATTTTGAAATTTTGAAATTTTGAAATTTTGAAATTTTGAAATTTTGAAATTTTGAAATTTTGAAATTTTGAAATTTTGAAATTTTGAAATTTTGAAATTTTGAAATTTTGAAATTTTGAAATTTTGAAATTTTGAAATTTTGAAATTTTGAAATTTTGAAATTTTGAAATTTTGAAATTTTGAAATTTTGAAATTTTGAAATTTTGAAATTTTGAAATTTTGAAATTTTGAAATTTTGAAATTTTGAAATTTTGAATTTTTGAAATTCTAAAATTTTGAAATTTTGAAATTTTGAAATTTTGAAATTTTGAAATTTTGAAATTTTGAAATTTTGAAATTTTGAAATTTTGAAATTTTAAAATTTTGAAATTTTGAAATTTTAAAATTTTGAAATTTTGAAATTTTGAAATTTTGAACTTTTGAAATTTCGAAAATTTGAAATTTTGAAATTTTGAAATTTTGAAATTTTGAAATTTTGAAATTTTGAAATTTTGAAATATTGAAACTTTTAAATTTTGAAATTTTGAAATTTTGAGATTTTGAAACTTTAAAATTTTGAATATTTGAAATTTTCAAATCTTGAAATTTTGAAATTTTTGAATTTTGAAATTTTGAAATTTTGAAATTTTGAAATTTTGAAATTTTTAAAGTTTTAAATTTTGAAATTTTGAAATTTGGAAATTTTGAGATTTTGAAATTTTGAAATTTTGAAATTTTGAAATTTTGAAATTTTGAAATTTTGAAATTTTGAAATTTAAAAATTTTGAAATTTTGAAATTTTGAAATTTTAAAATTTTGAAATTTTGAAATTTTGAAGTTTTGAAATTTTGAAATTTTGAAATTGTGAAATTTTAAAATTTTGAAATTTCGAAATTTTGAAATTTTGAATTTTCGAAATTTTGAAATTTTGAAATTTTGAAATTTTGAAATTTTGAAATTTTGAAATTTTGAAATTTTGAAATTTTGAAATTTTGAAATTTTGAAATTTTGAAATTTTGAAATTTTGAAATTTTGAAATTTTGAGATTTTGAAATTTTGAAATTTTGAAATTTTGAAATTTTAAAATTTTGAAATTTTGAAATTTTGAAATTTTTAAATTTTGAAACTTTGAAATTTTGAAATTTTCAAATTTTCAAATTTTCAAATTTTGAAATTTGGAAATTTTGAAATTTTGAAATTTTGAAATTTCGAAATTTTAAAATTTTGAAATTTTGAAATTTTGAAATTTTGAAATTTTGAAATTTTGAATTTCTGAAATTTTGAAATTTTGAAATTTTGCAATTTTGAAATTTTGAAATTTTGAAATTTTGAAATTTTGAAATTTTGAAATTTTGAAATTTTGAAATTTTGAAATTTTTGAAATTTTGAAATTTTGAAATTTTAAGATTTTGAATTTTTGAAATTTTAAAATTTTGAAATTTTAAGATTTTGAAATTTTGAAATTTTTAAGTTTTGAAATTTTGAAATTTTAGTATTTTGAAATTTTGAAATTTTAATATTTTGAAATGTTAAAATTTTGAAATTTTGAAATTTTGAAGATTTGAAATTTTGAAATTTTGAAATTTTGAAATATTGAAATTTTGAAATTTTGAAATTTTGAAATTTTGAAATTTTGAAATTTTGAAATTTTGAAATTTTGAAATTTTGAAATTTTGAAATTTTGAAATTTTGAAATTTTGAAATTTTGAAATTTTGAAATTTTGAAATTTTGAAATTTTGAAATTTTGAAATTTTGAAATTTTGAGATTTTGAAACTTTAAAATTTTGAGTATTTGAAATTTTCAAATCTTGAAATTTTGAAATTTTGAAATTTTAAAATTTTGAATTTTTGAAATTTTGAAATTTTGAAATTTTAAGATTTTGAAATTTTGAAATTTTGAAGTTTTGAAATTTTGAAATTTTAATATTTTGAAATTTTGAAATTTTAATATTTTGAAATGTTAAAATTTTTAAATTTTGAAATTTTGAAGTTTTGAAATTTTGAAATTTTGAAATTTTGAAATTTTGAAATTTTGAAATTTTGAAATTTTGAAATTTTGAAATTTTGAAATTTTGAAATTTTGAAATATTGAAATTTTGAAATTTTGAAATTTTGAAATAGTGGAATTTTCAAATTTTGAAATTTTGAAACAGTTAAATTTTAATTTTTTGAAATTTTGAAATTTTGAAATTTTGATATTTTGAAATATTGAAATTTTGAAATTTTGAAATTTTGAAATTTTGAAATTTTGAGATTTTGAAATTTTGAAATTTTGAAATTTTGAAATTTTGAAATATTGAAATTTTGAAATTTTGAAATTTTGAAATTTTGAAATTTTGAAATTTTGAAATTTTGAAATTTTGAAATTTTGAAATTTTGAAATTTTGAAATTTTGAAATTTTGAAATTTTGAAATTTTGAAATTTTGAAATTTTGAAATTTTGAAATTTTGAAATTTTGAAATTTTGAAATTTTGAAATTTTGAAATTTTGAAATTTTGAAATTTTGAAATTTTGAAATTTTGAAATTTTGAAATTTTGAAATTTTGAAATTTTGAATTTTTGAAGTTCTAAAATTTTGAAATTTTGAAATTTTGAAATTTTGAAATTTTGAAATTTTGAAATTTTGAAATTTTGAAATTTTGAAATTTTGAAATTTTGAAATTTTGAAATTTTGAAATTTTGAAATTTTGAAATTTTGAAATTTTGAAATTTTAAAATTTTGAAATTTTGAAATTTTGAAATTTTGAACTTTTGAAATTTCGAAATTTTGAAATTTTGAAATTTTGAAATTTTGAAATATTGAAACTTTTAAATTTTGAAATTTTGAAATTTTGAGATTTTGAAACTTTAAAATTTTGAATATTTGAAATTTTCAAATCTTGAAATTTTGAAATTTTTGAATTTTGAAATTTTGAAATTTTGAAATTTTGAAATTTTTAAATTTTGAAATTTTGAAATTTGGAAATTTTGAGATTTTGAAATTTTGAAATTTTGAAATTTTAAAATTTTGAAATTTTGAAATTTTGAAATTTTGAAATTCTGAAATTTTGAAATTTTGAAATTTTGAAATTTTGAAATTTTGAAATTTTGAAATTTTGAAATTTTGAAATTTTGAAATTTTGAAATTTTGAAATTTTGAAATTTTGAAATTTTGAAATTTTGAAATTTTGAAATTTTGAAATTTTGAAATTTTTGAAATTTTGGAATTTTGAAATTTTAAAATTTTGAATTTTTGAAATTTTGAAATTTTGAAATTTTAAGATTTTGAAATTTTGAAATTTTGAAATTTTGAAGTTTTGAAATTTTGAAATTTTAGTATTTTGAAATTTTAATATTTTGAAATGTTAAAATTTTTAAATTTTGAAATTTTGAAGATTTGAAATTTTGAAATTTTGAAATTTTGAAATTTTGAAATATTGAAATTTTGAAATTTTGAAATTTTAATATTTTGAAATTTTGAAATTTTGAAATTTTGAAATTTTGAAATTTTGAAATTTTGAAATTTTGAAATTTTGAAATTTTGAAATTTTCAAATTTTCAAATTTTGAAGTTTTGAAATTTGGAAATTTTGAAATTTCGAAATTTTGAAATTTTGAAATTTTGAAATTTTGAAATTTTCAAATTTTGAAATTTTGAAATTTTGAAATTTTGAAATTTTGAAGTTTTGAAATTTTGAAATTTTAAGATTTTGAAATTTCAAAATTTTGAAATTTTGAAATTTTAAAATTTTGAAATTTTGAAATTTTGAAGTTTTGAAGTTTTGAAATTTTGAAATTTCGAAATTTTAAAATTTTGAAATTTCGAAATTTTGAAATTTTGAAATTTCGAAATTTTGAAATTTTGAAATTTTGAAATTTTGAAATTTTGAAATTTTGAAATTTTGAAATTTTGAAATTTTGAAATTTTGAAATTTTGAAATTTTGAAATTTTGAAATTTTGAAATTTTGAAATTTTGAAATTTTGAAATTTTGAAATTTTGAAATTTTGAAATTTTGAAATTTTGAAATTTTTGAAATTTTGAAATTTTGAGATTTTGAAATTTTGAAATTTTGAAATTTTGAAATTTTGAAATTTTAAAATTTTGAAATTTTGAAATTTTTAAATTTTGAAACTTTGAAATTTTGAAATTTTGAAATTTTCAAATTTTGAAATTTGGAAATTTTGAAATTTTGAAATTTTGAAATTTTGAAATTTTAAAATTTTGAAATTTTGAAATTTTGAAATTTTGAAATTTTGAAATTTTGAAATTCTGAAATTTTGAAATTTTGAAATTTTGAAATTTTAAGATTTTGAAATTTTGAAATTTTTAAGTTTTGAAATTTTGAAATTTTAATATTTTGAAATTTTGAAATTTTAATATTTTGAAATGTTAAAATTTTTAAATTTTGAAATTTTGAAGATTTGAAATTTTGAAATTTTGAAATTTTGAAATTTTGAAATATTGAAATTTTGAAATTTTGAAATTTTGAAATTTTGAAATTTTGAAATTTTGAAATTTTGAAATTTTGAAATTTTGAAATTTTGAAATTTTGAAATTTTGAAATTTTGAAATTTTGAAATTTTGAAATTTTGAAATTTTGAAATTTTGAAATTTTGAAATTTTGAAATTTTGAAATTTTGAGATTTTGAAACTTTAAAATTTTGAGTATTTGAAATTTTCAAATCTTGAAATTTTGAAATTTTAAAATTTTGAATTTTTGAAATTTTGAAATTTTGAAATTTTAAGATTTCGAAATTTTGAAGTTTTGAAATTTTGAAATTTTAATATTTTGAAACTTTGAAATTTTAATATTTTGAAATGTTAAAATTTTTAAATTTTGAAATTTTGAAGTTTTGAAATTTTGAAATTTTGAAATTTTGAAATTTTGAAATTTTGAAATTTTGAAATTTTGAAATTTTGAAATTTTTAAATTTTTAAATTTTTAAATTTTGAAATTTTGAAATTTTGAAATTTTGAAATTTTGAAATTTTGAAATATTGAAATTTTGAAATTTTGAAATTTTGAAATTTTGAAATAGTGGAATTTTTAAATTTTGAAATTTTGAAACAGTTAAATTTTAATTTTTTGAAATTTTGAAATTTTGAAATTTTGAAATTTTGAGATTTTGAAATTTTGAAATTTTTAAATTTTGAAATTTTGAAATATTGAAATTTTGAAATTTTGAAATTTTGAAATTTTGAAATTTTGAAATTTTGAAATTTTGAAATTTTGAAATTTTGAAATTTTAAAATTTTGAAATTTTGAAATTTTGAAATTTTGACATTTTGAAATTTTGAAATTTTGAAATTTTGAAATTTTGAAATATTGAAATTTTGAAATTTTGAAATTTTGAAATTTTGAAATTTTGAAATTTTGAAATTTTGAAATTTTGAAATTTTGAAATTTTGAATTTTTGAAATTCTAAAATTTTGAAATTTTGAAATTTTGAAATTTTGAAATTTTGAAATTTTGAAATTTTGAAATTTTGAAATTTTGAAATTTTGAAATTTTGAAATTTTGAAATTTTGAAATTTTGAAATTTTGAAATTTTGAAATTTTGAAGTTTTGAAATTTTGAAATTTTGAAATTTTGAAATTTTGAAAATTTGAAATTTTGAAATTTTGAAATTTTGAAATTTTGAAATTTTGAAATTTTGAAATTTTGATATTTTGAAATTTTTTAAATTTCGAAATTTTGAAATTTTGAAATTTTGAAATTTTGAAATTTTGAAATCTTAAAATTTTGAAATTTTGAAATCTTGAAATTTTGAAATTTTGAAATTTTGAAATGTTGAAATTTTGAAATTTTGTAATTTTGGGAATTTTGAAATTTTGAAATTTTGAAATTTTGAAACTGTGGAATTTTGAAATTTTTGAAATTTATAAATTTCGAAACAGTTAAATTTTGGTTTTTTTAAAATTTTGAAATTTTAAAATTTTGAAATTTTGAAAATTTGAAATTTTGAAATTTTGAAATTTTGAAATTTTGAAATTTGGAAATTTTGAAGTTTTGAAATTTTGAATTTTTGAAATTTTGAAATTTTGAAATTTTGAAATTTTGAAATTTTGAAATTTTGAAATTTTGAAATTTTGAAATTTTGAAATTTTGAAATTTTGAAATATTGAAATTTTTAAATTTTGAAATTTTGAAATTTTGAGATTTTGAAACTTTAAAACTTTGAATATTTGAAATTTTTAAATCTTGAAATTTTGAAAGTTTTGAATTTTGAAATTTTGAAATTTTGAAATTTTGAAATTTTGAAATTTTGAAATTTTGAAATTTTGAAATTTTGAAATTTTGAAATTTTGAAATTTTGAAATTTTGAAATTTTGAAATTTTTAAATTTTGAAATTTTTAAATTTTGAAATTTTGAAATTTGGAAATTTTGAGATTTTGAAATTTTGAAATTTTGAAATTTTGAAATTTTAAAATTTTGAAATTTTTAAATTTTGAAATTTTGAAATTTTGAAATTTTGAAATTTTCAAATTTTGAAATTTTGAAATTTTGAAATTTTGAAATTTTGAAATTTTGAAATTTTGAAATTTTGAAATTTTGAAATTTTGAAATTTTGAAATTTTGAAATTTTGAAATTTTGAAATTTTGAAATTTTGAAGTTTTGAAATTTTGAAATTTTGAAATTTTGAAATTTTGAAAATTTGAAATTTTGAAATTTTGAAATTTTGAAATTTTGAAATTTTGAAATTTTGATATTTTGAAATTTTTTAAATTTCGAAATTTTGAAATTTTGAAATTTTGAAATTTTGAAATTTTGAAATCTTAAAATTTTGAAATTTTGAAATCTTGAAATTTTGAAATTTTGAAATTTTGAAATGTTGAAATTTTGAAATTTTGTAATTTTGGGAATTTTGAAATTTTGAAATTTTGAAATTTTGAAACTGTGGAATTTTGAAATTTTTGAAATTTATAAATTTCGAAACAGTTAAATTTTGGTTTTTTTAAAATTTTGAAATTTTAAAATTTTGAAATTTTGAAAATTTGAAATTTTGAAATTTTGAAATTTTGAAATTTTGAAATTTTGAAATTTTGAAATTTGGAAATTTTGAAGTTTTGAAATTTTGAATTTTGAAATTTTGAAATTTTGAAATTTTGAAATTTTGAAATTTTGAAATTTTGAAATATTGAAATTTTTAAATTTTGAAATTTTGAAATTTTGAGATTTTGAAACTTTAAAACTTTGAATATTTGAAATTTTTAAATCTTGAAATTTTGAAAGTTTTGAATTTTGATATTTTGAAATTTTGAAATTTTGAAATTTTGAAATTTTGAAATTTTGAAATTTTGAAATTTTGAAATTTTGAAATTTTGAAATTTTGAAATTTTGAAATTTTGAAATTTTGAAATTTTGAAATTTTTAAATTTTTAAATTTTTAAATTTTGAAATTTTGAAATTTGGAAATTTTGAGATTTTGAAATTTTGAAATTTTGAAATTTTGAAATTTTAAAATTTTGAAATTTTTAAATTTTGAAATTTTGAAATTTTGAAATTTTCAAATTTTCAAATTTTGAAATTTGGAAATTTTGAAATTTTGAAATTTTAAAATTTTGAAATTTTGAAATTTTGAAATTTTGAAATTTTAAAATTTTGAAATTTTGAAATTTTGAAATTCTGAAATTTTGAAATTTTGAAATTTTGAAATTTTGAAATTTTAAAATTTTGAAATTTTGAAATTTTGAAATTTTGAAATTTTTGAAATTTTGGAATTTTGAAATTTTAAAATTTTGAATTTTTGAAATTTTGAAATTTTAAGATTTTGAAATTTTGAAATTTTGAAGTTTTGAAATTTTGAAATTTTAATATTTTGAAATTTTAATATTTTGAAATGTTAAAATTTTTAAATTTTGAAGATTTGAAATTTTGAAATTTTGAAATTTTGAAATTTTGAAATTTTGAAATATTGAAATTTTGAAATTTTGAAATTTTGAAATTTTGAAATTTTGAAATTTTGAAATTTTGAAATTTTGAAATTTTGAAATAATGAAATTTTGAAATTTTGAAATTTTGAAATTTTGAAATTTTGAAATTTTGAAATTTTGAAATTTTGAGATTTTGAAACTTTAAAATTTTGAGTATTTGAAATTTTCAAATCTTGAAATTTTGAAATTTTGAAATTTTAAAATTTTGAATTTTTGAAATTTTGAAATTTTAAGATTTAGAAATTTTGAAATTTTGAAATTTTGAAATTTTGAAATTTTTAAATTTTGAAATTTTGGAATTTTGAAATTTTGAAATAATGAAATTTTTAAATTTTGAAATTTTAAAATTTTGAAATTTTGAAATTTTGAAATTTTGAATATAATAGTGAAATTTTGAAATTTTGAAATTTCGAGATTTTGAAATTTTGAAATTTTGAAATTTTGAAATTTTAAAATCTTAAAATTTTGAGATTTTAAAATTTTGAAAGTTTGAAATTTTGAAATTTTAAAATTTTGAAATTTTGAAATTTTGAAATTTTGAAATTTTGAAATTTTGAAATTTTGAAATTTTAAAATTTTGATATTTTGAAATTTTTGAAATTTTAAAATTTTGAAATTTTGAAATTTTTGAAATTTTAAAATTTTGAAATTTTGAAGTTTTGATATTTTGAAATTTTGAAATTTTGAAATTTTGAAATTTTGAAATTTTGAAGTTTTGAAATTTTAAAATTTTGAAATTTTGAAATTTTGAAATTTTGAAATTTTGAAATTTTGAAATTTTGAAATTTTGAAATTTTGAAATTTTGAAATTTTGAAATTTTGAAATTTTGACATTGTGAAATTTTGAAATTTTGAAATTTTAAAATTTTGAAATTTTGAAATTTTGAAATTTTGAAATTTTTGAAATTTTGGAATTTTGAAATTTTAAAATTTTGAATTTTTGAAATTTTGAAATTTTAAGATTTTAAAATTTTGAAATTTGGAAATTTTGAAATTTTGAAATTTTGAAATTTTGAAATTTTGAAATTTTGAAATTTTGAAATTTTGAAATTTTGAAATTTTGAAATTTTAAAATTTTGAAATTTTGAAATTTTGAAATTCTGAAATTTTGAAATTTTGAAATTTTGAAATTTTAAAATTTTGAAATTTTGAAATTTTGAAATTTTGAAATTTTGAAATTTTTGAAATTTTGGAATTTTGAAATTTTAAAATTTTGAATTTTTGAAATTTTGAAATTTTAAGATTTTGAAATTGTGAAATTTTGAAATTTTGAAATTTTGAAGTTTTGAAATTTTGAAATTTTAATATTTTGAAATTTTAATATTTTGAAATGTTAAAATTTTTAAATTTTGAAGATTTGAAATTTTGAAATTTTGAAATTTTGAAATTTTGAAATTTTGAAATATTGAAATTTTGAAATTTTGAAATTTTGAAATTTTGAAATTTTGAAATTTTGAAATTTTGAAATTTTGAAATTTTGAAATTTTGAAATTTTGAAATTTTGAAATTTTGAAATTTTGAAATTTTGAAATTTTGAAATTTTGAAATTTTGAGATTTTGAAACTTTAAAATTTTGAGTATTTGAAATTTTCAAATCTTGAAATTTTGAAATTTTGAAATTTTAAAATTTTGAATTTTTGAAATTTTGAAATTTTAAGATTTAGAAATTTTGAAATTTTGAAATTTTGAAGTTTTGAAATTTTGAAATTTTAATATTTTGAAATTTTGAAATTTTAATATTTTGAAATGTTAAAATTTTTAAATTTTGAAATTTTGAAGTTTTGAAATTTTGAAATTTTGAAATTTTTAAATTTTGAAATTTTGGAATTTTGAAATTTTGAAAATAATAGTGAAATTTTGAAATTTTGAAATTTCGAGATTTTGAAATTTTGAAATTTTGAAATTTTGAAATTTTAAAATCTTGAAATTTTGAGATTTTAAAATTTTGAAAGTTTGAAATTTTGAAATTTTGAAATTTTGAAATTTTGACATTGTGAAATTTTGAAATTTTGAAATTTTGAAATTTTGAAATTTTGAAATTTTGAAATTTTGAAATTTTGAAATTTTGAAATTTTAAAGTTTTGAAATTTTGGAATTTTGAAATTTTAAAATTTTGAAATTTTAAAATTTTGAAATTTTGAAATTTTGAAATTTTAAGATTTTGAAATTTTGAAATTTTAGTATTTTGAAATTTTGAAGTTTTGATATTTTAAAATTTTGAAATTTTGAAATTTTGAAATTTTGAAATTTTGAAATTTTGAAATTTTGAAATTTTAAAATTTTGAAATTTTGAAATTTTAAAATTTTGAAATTTTGGAATTTTGAAATTTTGAAATTTTGAAATTTTGAAATTTTGAAATTTTGAAATTTTGAAGTTTTGAAATTTTAAAATTTTGAAATTTTGAAATTTTGAAATTTTGAAATTTTGAAATTTTGAAATTTTGAAATTTTGAAATTTTGAAATTTTGACATTGTGAAATTTTGAAATTTTGAAATTTTGAAATTTTGAAATTTTGAAATTTTGAAATTTTGAAATTTTGAAATTTTAAAGTTTTGAAATTTTGGAATTTTGAAATTTTAAAATTTTGAAATTTTGAAATTTTGAAATTTTGAAATTTTAAAATTTTAAAATTTTAAAGTTTTGAAATTTTGAAATTTTGAAATTTTAAAATTTTGAAATTTTGAAATTTTTAAATTTTGAAATAATGAAATTTTGAATATTTGAAATTTAAAAATTTTGAGATTTTGAAATTTTGAAATTTTAAAGTTTTGAAATTTTGAAATTTTGAAATTTTGAAATTTTGAAATTTTGAAATTTGAAATTTTGAAATTTTGAAATTTTGAAATTTTGAAATAATGAAATTTTGAAATTTTGAAATTTTGAAATTTTGAAATTTTGAAATTTTGAAATTTTGAAATTTTGAAATTTTGAAATTTTCAAATTTTCAAATTTTGAAATTTGGAAATTTTGAAATTTTGAAATTTTGAAATTTGAAAATTTTGAAATTTTGAAATTTTGAAATTTTGAAATTCTGAAATTTTGAAATTTTGAAATTTTGAAATTTTGAAATTTTGAAATTTCGAAATTTTGAATTTTTGAAATTTTGAAATTGAAATTTTGAAATTTTGAAATTTTAAAATTTTGAAATTTTGAAATTTTAAAATCTTGAAATTTTGAGATTTTAAAATTTTGAAAGTTTGAAATTTTGAAATTTTAAAATTTTGAAATTTTGAAATTTTGAAATTTTGAAATTTTGAAATTTTGAAATTTTAAAATTTTGAAATTTTGAAATTTTAAAATTTTGAAATTTTGAAATTTTGAAATTTTGAAATTTTGAAATTTTGAAATTTTGAAATTTTGAAATTTTGAAGTTTTGAAATTTTAAAATTTTGAAATTTTGAAATTTTGAAATTTTGAAATTTTGAATTTTAAAATTTTGAAATTTTGAAATTTGAAATTTTGACATTGTGAAATTTTGAAATTTTGAAATTTGAAATTTTGAAATTTGAAATTTTAAAGTTTTGAAATTTTGGAATTTTGAAATTTTAAAATTTGAATTTTGAAATTTGAAATTTTGAATTTTAAATTTTGAAATTTAAAGTTTTGAATTTTGAAATTTTGAATTTGAATTTTGAAATTTTGAAATTTTTAATTTGAATTTTGAATATTGAAATTTTGAATATTTGAAATTTAAAATTTTGAGATTTTGAATTTTGAAATTTTAAAGTTTTGAAATTTTGAAATTTGAAATTTTGAAATTTTGAAATTTTGAAATTTTGAAATTTTGAAATTTTGAAATTTTGAAATTTTGAATTTTGAAATTTTGAAATTTTGAAATTTTGAATTTGAAATTTTGAAATTTTGAAATTTTGTAATTTTGAAATTTTGAAATAATGAAATTTTGAAATTTTGAAATTTTGAAATTTTGAAATTTTGAAATTTTGAAATTTTGAAATTTCGAAATTTTCAAATTTTGAAATTTGGAAATTTTGAAATTTTGAAATTTTGAAATTTGAAAATTTTGAAATTTTGAAATTTTGAAATTTTGAAATTCTGAAATTTTGAAATTTTGAAATTTTGAAATTTTGAAATTTTGAAATTTTGAATTTTTGAAATTTTGAAATTTTGAAATTTTGAAATTTTGAAATTTTGAAATTTGAAATTTTGAAATTTTGAAATTTTGAAATTTTTGAAATTTTGAAATTTTGGAATTTTGAAATTTTAAAATTTTGAATTTTTGAAATCTTGAAATTTTGAAATTTTAAGATTTTGAAATTTTGAAATTTGAAATTTTGAAGTTTCGAAATTTTGAAATTTTAATATTTTGAAATTTTAATATTTTGAAATGTTAAAATTTTTAAATTTTAAAATTTTGAAGATTTGAAATTTTGAAATTTTGAAATTTTGAAATTTTGAAATTTTGAAATTTTGAAATTTGAAATATTGAAATTTTGAAATTTTGAAATTTTGAAATTTTGAAATTTTGAACTTTTAAAATTTTGAAATTTTGAAATTTTGAAATTTTGAAATTTGAAATATTGAAATTTTGAAATTTTGAAATTTTGAAATTTTGAAATTTTGAAATTTTGAAATTTTGAGATTTTGAAACTTTAAAATTTGAGTATTTGAAATTTTCAAATCTTGAAATTTTAAAATTTTGAAATTTTAAAATTTTGAATTTTTGAAATTTTGAAATTTTGAAATTTTAAGATTTTGAAATTTTAAAATTTTGAAATTTTAAGTTCTGAAATTTTGAAAATTTAATATTTTGAAATTTTGAAATTTTAATATTTTGAAATGTTAAAATTTTTAAATTTTGAAATTTTGAAGTTTTGAAATTTTGAAATTTTGAAATTTTGAAATTTTGAAATTTTGAAATTTTGAAATTTTGAATTTTGAAATTTTGAAATATTGAAATTTTGAAATTTTGAAATTTTGAAATAGTGGAATTTTCAAATTTTGAAATTTTGAAACAGTTAAATTTTAATTTTTTGAAATGCTGAAATTTTGAAAATTTGAAACTTTGAAATTTTGAAACTTTGAAATTTTGAAATTTTGAGATTTTGAAATTTTGAATTTTGAAATTTTGAAACTTTGAATTTTCAAAATTTTGAAATTTCAAAATTTAAAAATTTTAAGATTTTGATGTTTTGAAATTTTGAAATTTTGGAATTTTGAAATTTTGAAATAATGAAATTTTTAAATTTTGAAATTTTAAAATTTTAAAATTTGAAATTTTGAAAATAATAGTGAAATTTTGAAATTTTGAAATTTCGAGATTTTGAAATTTTGAAATTTTGAAATTTTGAAATTTTAGAATTTTGAAATTTTGAGATTTTAAAATTTTTGAAAGTTTGAAATTTTGAAATTTGAAATTTTGAAATTTTGAATTTTGAAATTTTGAAATTTTAAAATTTTGAAATTTTGAAAATTTTTGAAATTTTAAAATTTTTGAAATTTTGAAATTTTAAGATTTTGATATTTTAGTATTTTGAAATGTTGAAGTTTTGATATTTTGAAATTTTGAAATTTTGAAATTTTGAAATTTGAAATTTTGAAATTTTGAAATTTTGAAATTTTGAAATTTTAAAATTTTGAAATTTTGAAATTTTAAAATTTTGAATTTTGAAATTTTGAAATTTTGAAATTTTGAAATTTTGAAATTTTGAAATTTTGAAATTTTGAAATTTTGAAATTTTGAAATTTTGAAATTTTTGAAATTTTGAAATTTTGAAATTTTGAAATTTTGAAATTTTGAAATTTTTAAATTTTTAAATTTTGAAATTTTTAAATTTTGACATTGCGAAATTTTGAAATTTTGAAAATTTAAAATTTTGAAATTTTGAAATTTTGAAATTTTGGAATTTTGAAATTTTAAAATTTTGAAATTTTGAATTTTGAAATTTTGAAATTTTGAAGTTTTGAAATTTTAAATTTTGAAATTTTGAAATTTTGAAATTTTGAAATTTTGAAATTTTGAAATTTTGAAATTTTGAAATTTTGAAATTTTGAAATTTTGAAATTTTGAAATTTTGAAATTTTGAAATTTTGAAATTTTGAAATTTTGAAATTTTGAAATTTTGACATTGTGAAATTTTGAAATTTTGAAATTTTTGAATTTTGAAATTTTGAAATTTTGAAATTTTGAAATTTTGAAATTTTGAAATAATAAAATTTTGAATTTTGAAATTTTGAAATTTTGAAATTTTGAAATTTTGAAATTTTGAAATTTTGAAATTTTGAAATTTTGAAATTATGAAATTTTGAAATTTGGAAATTTTGAAATTTGGAAATTTTGAAATTTTGAAATTTTGAAATTTGAAAATTTTGAAATTTTGAATTTTGAAATTCTGAAATTTTGAAGTTTTGAAATTTTGAAATTTTGAAATTTTGAAATTTTGAATTTTTGAAATTTTGAAATTTTGAAATTTTTGAAATTTTGAAATTTTGAAATTTTGAAATTTTTGAAATTTTGAAATTTTGAAATTTTGAAATTTTGAAATTTTGAAATTTTGAAATTTTGAAATAATGAAATTTTGAAATTTTGAAATTTTGAAATTTTGAAATTTTGAAATTTTGAAATTTTCAAATTTTTCAAATTTGGAAATTTTGAAATTTTGAAATTTTGAAATTTGAAAATTTTGAAATTTTGAAATTTTGAAATTTTGAAATTCTGAAATTTTGAAATATTGAAATTTTGAAATTTTGAAAATTTTGAATTTTGAATTTTTGAATTTTGAATTTTGAAATTTGAAATTTTGAAATTTTGAAATTTTGAAATTTTGAAATTTTGAAATTTTTGAAATTTTGAAATTTTGGAATTTTGAAATTTAAAATTTTGAATTTTTGAAATCTTGAAATTTTGAAATTTTAAGATTTTGAAATTTTGAAATTTTGAAATTTTTGAAGTTTTGAAATTTAGAAAATTTTAATATTTTGAAATTTTAATATTTTAAAATGTTAAAATTTTTAAATTTTAAAATTTTGAAGATTTGAAATTTTGAAATTTTGAATTTTGAAATTTTGAAATTTTGAAATATTGAAATTTGAATTTTGAAATTTTGAAATTTTGAAATTTTGAAATTTTGAAATTTTGAAATTTTGAATTTTAAATTTTGAAATTTTGAAATTTTGAAATTTTGAAATTTTGAAATTTTGAAATTTTGAAACTTTAAAATTTTGAGTATTTGAAATTTTCAAATCTTGAAATTTTAAAATTTTGAAATTTTAAAATTTTGAATTTTTTGAAATGTTGAAATTTTGAAATTTTAAGATTTTGAAATTTTAAAATTTTGAAATTTTAAGTTCTGAAATTTTGAAAATTTAATATTTTGAAATTTTGAAATTTTAATAGTTTGAAATGCTAAAATTTTTAAATTTTGAAATTTTGAAGTTTTGAAATTTTGAAATTTTGAAATTTTGAAATTTTTGAAATCTTGAAATTTTGAAATTTTAAGATTTTGAAATTTTGAAATTTTGAAATTTTGAAATTTTGAAATTTTGAAATTTTGAAACTTTTAAAATTTTGAGTATTTGAAATTTTCAAATCTTGAAATTTTAAAATTTTGAAATTTTAAAATTTTGAATTTTTGAAATTTTGAAATTTTGAAATTTTAAGATTTTGAAATTTTAAAATTTTGAAATTTTAAGTTCTGAAATTTTGAAAATTTAATATTTTGAAATTTTGAAATTTTAATATTTTGAAATGCTAAAATTTTTAAATTTTGAAATTTTGAAGTTTTGAAATTTTGAAATTTTGAAATTTTGAAATTTTGAAATTTTGAAATTTTGAAATTTTGAAATTTTGAAATTTTGAAATTTTGAAATTTTGAAATTTTGAAATTTTGAAATATTGAAATTTTGAAATTTTGAAACTTTGAAATAGTGGAATTTTCAAATTTTGAAATTTTGAAACAGTTAAATTTTAATTTTTTGAAATGCTGAAATTTTGAAAATTTGAAACTTTGAAATTTTGAAACTTTGAAATTTTGAAATTTTGAGATTTTGAAATTTTGAAATTTTGAAATTTTGAAACTTTGAATTTTCAAAATTTTGAAATTTCAAAATTTAAAAATTTTGAGATTTTGATGTTTTGAAATTTTGAAATTTTGGAATTTTGAAATTTTGAAATAATGAAATTTTTAAATTTTGAAATTTTAAAATTTTGAAATTTTGAAATTTTGAAATTTTGAAAATAATAGTGAAATTTTGAAATTTCGAGATTTTGAAATTTTGAAATTTTGAAATTTTGAAATTTTAGAATTTTGAAATTTTGAGATTTTAAAATTTTGAAAGTTTGAAATTTTGAAATTTTGAAATTTTGAAATTTTGAAATTTTGAAATTTTTAAATTTTAAAATTTTGAAATTTTGAAATTTTTGAAATTTTAAAATTTTTAAATTTTAAGATTTTCAAATTTTAGTATTTTGAAATGTTGAAGTTTTGATATTTTGAAATTTTGAAATTTTGAAATTTTGAAATTTTGAAATTTGAAATTTTGAAATTTTGAAATTTTGAAATTTTGAAATTTTGAAATTTTGGAATTTTGAAATTTTAAAATTTTGAATTTTTGAAATTTTAAAATTTTGAAATTTTGAAATTTTGAAATTTTTAAATTTTTAAATTTTGACATTGCGAAATTTTGAAATTTTGAAATTTTAAAATTTTGAAATTTTGAAATTTTGAAATTTTGGAATTTTGAAATTTTAAAATTTTGAAATTTTGAAATTTTGAAATTTTGAAATTTTGAATTTTTGAAATTTTAAAATTTTGAAATTTTGAAATTTTGAAATTTTGAAATTTTGAAATTTTGACATTGTAAAATTTTGAAATTTTGAAATTTTGAAATTTTGAAATTTTGAAATTTTGAAATTTTGAAATTTTGAAATTTTGAAATTTTGAAATTTTGAAATTTTGAAATTTTGAAATTTTGAAGTTTTGAAATTTTTGAATTTTGAAATTTTAAAATTTTGAAATTTTGAAATTTTGAAATTTTGAAATTTTGATATTTTGAAATTTTGAAATTTTGAAATTTTAAATTTTGAAATTCTGAAATTTTTGAAATTTTAAAATTTTGAAATTTTGAAATTTTAAGATTTTGAAATTTTGAAATTTTAGTATTTTGAAATTTTGAAGTTTTGATATTTTGAAATTTTGAAATTTTGAAATTTTGAAATTTTGAAATTTTGAAATTTTGAAATTTTGAAATTTTGAAATTTTAAAATTTTGAAATTTTGAAATTTTAAAATTTTGAAATTTTGAAATTTTGAAATTTTGAAATTTTGAAGTTTTAAAATTTTAAAATTTTGAAATTTTGAAATTTCGAGATTTTGAAATTTTGAAATTTTGAAATTTTGAAATTTTGAAATTTTGAAATTTTGAAATTTTAAAATCTTGAAATTTTGAGATTTTAAAATTTTGAAAGTTTGAAATTTTGCAATTTTAAAATTTTGAAATTTTGAAATTTTGAAATTTTAAAATTTTGAAATTTTGAAATTTTTGAAATTTTAAAATTTTGAAATTTTGAAATTTTAAGATTTTGAAATTTTGAAATTTTAGTATTTTGAAATTTTGAAGTTTTGATATTTTGAAATTTTGAAATTTTGAAATTTTGAAATTTTGAAATTTTGAAATTTTGAAATTTTGAAATTTTGAAATTTTAAAATTTTGAAATTTTGAAATTTTAAAATTTTGAAATTTTGAAATTTTGAAATTTTGAAATTTTGAAATTTTAAAATTTTGAAATTTTGAAGTTTTGAAATTTTAAAATTTTGAAATTTTGAAATTTTGAAATTTTGAAATTTTGAAATTTTGAAATTTTGAAATTTTGAAATTTTGAAATTTTGAAATTTTGAAATTTTGAAATTTTGAAATTTTGACATTGTGAAATTTTGAAATTTTGAAATTTTGAAATTTTAAAGTTTTGAAATTTTGGAATTTTGAAATTTTAAAATTTTTAAATTTTGAAATTTTGAAGTTTTGAAATTTTGAAATTTTGAAATTTTGAAATTTTGAAATTTTGAAATTTTGAAATTTTGAAATTTTGAAATTTTGAAATTTTGAAATTTTGAAATTTTGAAATTTTGAAATATTGAAATTTTGAAATTTTGAAACTTTGAAATAGTGGAATTTTCAAATTTTGAAATTTTGAAACAGTTAAATTTTAATTTTTTGAAATGCTGAAATTTTGAAAATTTGAAACTTTGAAATTTTGAAACTTTGAAATTTTGAAATTTTGAGATTTTGAAATTTTGAAATTTTGAAATTTTGAAACTTTGAATTTTCAAAATTTTGAAATTTCAAAATTTAAAAATTTTGAGATTTTGATGTTTTGAAATTTTGAAATTTTGGAATTTTGAAATTTTGAAATAATGAAATTTTTAAATTTTGAAATTTTAAAATTTTGAAATTTTGAAATTTTGAAATTTTGAAAATAATAGTGAAATTTTGAAATTTCGAGATTTTGAAATTTTGAAATTTTGAAATTTTGAAATTTTAGAATTTTGAAATTTTGAGATTTTAAAATTTTGAAAGTTTGAAATTTTGAAATTTTGAAATTTTGAAATTTTGAAATTTTGAAATTTTTAAATTTTAAAATTTTGAAATTTTGAAATTTTTGAAATTTTAAAATTTTGAAATTTTAAGATTTTCAAATTTTAGTATTTTGAAATGTTGAAGTTTTGATATTTTGAAATTTTGAAATTTTGAAATTTTGAAATTTTGAAATTTTGAAATTTTGAAATTTTGAAATTTGAAATTTTGAAATTTTGAAATTTTGAAATTTTGAAATTTTGGAATTTTGAAATTTTAAAATTTTGAATTTTTGAAATTTTAAAATTTTGAAATTTTGAAATTTTGAAATTTTTAAATTTTTAAATTTTGACATTGCGAAATTTTGAAATTTTGAAATTTTAAAATTTTGAAATTTTGAAATTTTGAAATTTTGGAATTTTGAAATTTTAAAATTTTGAAATTTTGAAATTTTGAAATTTTGAAATTTTGAATTTTTGAAATTTTAAAATTTTGAAATTTTGAAATTTTGAAATTTTGAAATTTTGAAATTTTGACATTGTAAAATTTTGAAATTTTGAAATTTTGAAATTTTGAAATTTTGAAATTTTGAAATTTTGAAATTTTGAAATTTTGAAATTTTGAAATTTTGAAATTTTGAAATTTTGAAATTTTGAAGTTTTGAAATTTTTGAATTTTGAAATTTTAAAATTTTGAAATTTTGAAATTTTGAAATTTTGAAATTTTGAAATTTTGAAATTTTGAAATTTTGAAATTTTGAAATTTTGAAATTTTAAAATTTTGAAATTCTGAAATTTTTGAAATTTTAAAATTTTGAAATTTTGAAATTTTAAGATTTTGAAATTTTGAAATTTTAGTATTTTGAAATTTTGAAGTTTTGATATTTTGAAATTTTGAAATTTTGAAATTTTGAAATTTTGAAATTTTGAAATTTTGAAATTTTGAAATTTTGAAATTTTGAAATTTTGAAATTTTAAAATTTTGAAATTTTGAAATTTTAAAATTTTGAAATTTTGAAATTTTGAAATTTTGAAATTTTGAAGTTTTAAAATTTTAAAATTTTGAAATTTTGAAATTTCGAGATTTTGAAATTTTGAAATTTTGAAATTTTGAAATTTTGAAATTTTGAAATTTTGAAATTTTAAAATCTTGAAATTTTGAGATTTTAAAATTTTGAAAGTTTGAAATTTTGCAATTTTAAAATTTTGAAATTTTGAAATTTTGAAATTTTAAAATTTTGAAATTTTGAAATTTTTGAAATTTTAAAATTTTGAAATTTTGAAATTTTAAGATTTTGAAATTTTGAAATTTTAGTATTTTGAAATTTTGAAGTTTTGATATTTTGAAATTTTGAAATTTTGAAATTTTGAAATTTTGAAATTTTGAAATTTTGAAATTTTGAAATTTTGAAATTTTAAAATTTTGAAATTTTGAAATTTTAAAATTTTGAAATTTTGAAATTTTGAAATTTTGAAATTTTGAAATTTTAAAATTTTGAAATTTTGAAGTTTTGAAATTTTAAAATTTTGAAATTTTGAAATTTTGAAATTTTGAAATTTTGAAATTTTGAAATTTTGAAATTTTGAAATTTTGAAATTTTGAAATTTTGAAATTTTGAAATTTTGAAATTTTGACATTGTGAAATTTTGAAATTTTGAAATTTTGAAATTTTAAAGTTTTGAAATTTTGGAATTTTGAAATTTTAAAATTTTGAAATTTTGAAATTTTGAAATTTTGAAATTTTAAAATTTTGAAATTTTAAAGTTTTGAAATTTTGAAATTTTGAAATTTTGAAATTTTGAAATTTTGAAATTTTGAAATTTTGAAATTTTGAAATTTTGAAATTTTTAAATTTTTAAATTTTGAAATAATGAAATTTTGAATATTTGAAATTTAAAAATTTTGAGATTTTGAAATTTTGAAATTTTAAAATTTTGAAATTTTGAAATTTTGAAATTTTGAAATTTTGAAATTTTGAAATTTTGAAATTTTGAAATTTTGAAATTTTGAAATTTTGAAATTTTGAAACTTTGAAATTTTGAAATAATGAAATTTTGAAATTTTGAAATTTTGAAATTTTGAAATTTTGAAATTTTGAAATTTTGAAATTTTGAAATTTTGAAATTTTGAAATTTTGAAATTTTCAAATTTTCAAATTTTGAAATTTGGAAATTTTGAAATTTTGAAATTTTGAAATTTTGAAATTTGAAAATTTTGAAATTTTGAAATTTTGAAATTTTGAGATTTTGAAACTTTAAAATTTTGAGTATTTGAAATTTTCAAATCTTGAAATTTTAAAATTTTGAAATTTTAAAATTTTGAATTTTTGAAATTTTGAAATTTTGAAATTTTAAGATTTTGAAATTTTAAAATTTTGAAATATTAAGTTCTGAAATTTTGAAAATTTAATATTTTGAAATTTTGAAATTTTAATATTTTGAAATGTTAAAATTTTTAAATTTTGAAATTTTGAAGTTTTGAAATTTTGAAATTTTGAAATTTTGAAATTTTGAAATTTTGAAATTTTGAAATTTTGAAATTTTGAAATTTTGAAATATTGAAATTTTGAAATTTTGAAATTTTGAAATAGTGGAATTTTCAAATTTTGAAATTTTGAAACAGTTAAATTTTAATTTTTTGAAATGCTGAAATTTTGAAAATTTGAAACTTTGAAATTTTGAAACTTTGAAATTTTGAAATTTTGAGATTTTGAAATTTTGAAATTTTGAAATTTTGAAATTTTGAAACTTTGAATTTTCAAAATTTTGAAATTTCAAAATTTAAAAATTTTGAGATTTTGATGTTTTGAAATTTTGAAATTTTGGAATTTTGAAATTTTGAAATAATGAAATTTTTAAATTTTGAAATTTTAAAATTTTGAAATTTTGAAATTTTGAAATTTTGAAAATAATAGTGAAATTTTGAAATTTTGAAATTTCGAGATTTTGAAATTTTGAAATTTTGAAATTTTGAAATTTTAAAATTTTGAAATTTTGAAATTTTAAGATTTTGAAATTTTGAAATTTTAGTATTTTGAAATTTTGAAGTTTTGATATTTTGAAATTTGAAATTTTAAAATTTTGAAATTTTGAAATTTTGAAATTTTGAAATTTTGAAATTTTGAAATTTTGAAATTTTGAAATTTTGAAATTTTGAAATTTTGAAATTTTGAAATTTTGAAATTTTGAAACTTTGAAATTTTGAAATAATGAAATTTTGAAATTTTGAAATTTTGAAATTTTGAAATTTTGAAATTTTGAAATTTTGAAATTTTGAAATTTTGAAATTTTGAAATTTTCAAATTTTCAAATTTTGAAATTTGGAAATTTTGAAATTTTGAAATTTTGAAATTTTGAAATTTGAAAATTTTGAAATTTTGAAATTTTGAAATTTTGAGATTTTGAAACTTTAAAATTTTGAGTATTTGAAATTTTCAAATCTTGAAATTTTAAAATTTTGAAATTTTAAAATTTTGAATTTTTGAAATTTTGAAATTTTGAAATTTTAAGATTTTGAAATTTTAAAATTTTGAAATATTAAGTTCTGAAATTTTGAAAATTTAATATTTTGAAATTTTGAAATTTTAATATTTTGAAATGTTAAAATTTTTAAATTTTGAAATTTTGAAGTTTTGAAATTTTGAAATTTTGAAATTTTGAAATTTTGAAATTTTGAAATTTTGAAATTTTGAAATTTTGAAATTTTGAAATATTGAAATTTTGAAATTTTGAAATTTTGAAATAGTGGAATTTTCAAATTTTGAAATTTTGAAACAGTTAAATTTTAATTTTTTGAAATGCTGAAATTTTGAAAATTTGAAACTTTGAAATTTTGAAACTTTGAAATTTTGAAATTTTGAGATTTTGAAATTTTGAAATTTTGAAATTTTGAAATTTTGAAACTTTGAATTTTCAAAATTTTGAAATTTCAAAATTTAAAAATTTTGAGATTTTGATGTTTTGAAATTTTGAAATTTTGGAATTTTGAAATTTTGAAATAATGAAATTTTGAAATTTTGAAATTTTAAATTTTGAAATTTTGAAATTTTGAAAATAATAGTGAAATTTTGAAATTTCGAGATTTTGAAATTTTGAAATTTTGAAATTTTGAAATTTTAGAATTTTGAAATTTTGAGATTTTAAAATTGGTAAGTTTGAAATTTTGAAATTTTGAAATTTGAAATTTTGAAATTTTGAAATTTTGAAATTTTAAAATTTTGAAATTTTGAAATTTTTGAAATTTTAAAATTTTGAAATTTTGAAATTTTAAGATTTTGATATTTTAGTATTTTGAAATGTTGAAGTTTTGATATTTTGAAATTTTGAAATTTTGAAATTTTGAAATTTGAAATTTTGAAATTTTGAAATTTTGAAATTTTGAAATTTTGAAATTTTAAAATTTTGAAATTTTGAAATTTTAAAATTTTGAAATTTTGAAATTTTGAAATTTTGAAATTTTGAAATTTTGAAATTTTGAATTTTGAAATTTTGAAATTTTGAAATTTTGAAATTTTGAAATTTTGAAATTTGAAATTTTGAAATTTTGAAATTTGAAATTTTGAAATTTTGAAATTTTGAAATTTTGAAATTTTGAAATTTTGAAATTTTGAAATTTTGAAATTTTGAAATTTTGAAGTTTTGAAATTTTTGAATTTTGAAATTTTAAAATTTTGAAATTTTGAAATTTTGAAATTTTGAAATTTTGAAATTTTGAAATTTTGAAATTTTGAAATTTTGAAATTTTGAAATTTTGAAATTTTAAAATTTTGAAATTCTGAAATTTTTGAAATTTTAAAATTTTGAAATTTTGAAATTTTGAAATTTTGAAAATAATAGTGAAATTTTGAAATTTTGAAATTTCGAGATTTTGAAATTTTGAAATTTTGAAATTTTGAAATTTTAAAATTTTGAAATTTGAAATTTTAAGATTTTGAAATTTTGAAATTTTAGTATTTTGAAATTTTGAAGTTTTGATATTTTGAAATTTGAAATTTTAAAATTTTGAATTTTGAAATTTTGAAATTTTGAAATTTTGAAATTTTGAAATTTTGAAATTTTGAAATTTTGAAATTTTGAAATTTTGAAATTTTGAAATTTTGAATTTTGAAACTTTGAAATTTTGAAATAATGAAATTTTGAAATTTTGAAATTTTGAAATTTTGAAATTTTGAAATTTTGAAATTTTGAAATTTTGAAATTTTGAAATTTTGAATTTTCAAATTTTCAAATTTTGAAATTTGGAAATTTTGAAATTTTGAAATTTTGAAATTTTGAAATTTGAAAATTTTGAAATTTTGAAATTTTGAAATTTTGAGATTTTGAAACTTTAAAATTTTGAGTATTTGAAATTTTCAAATCTTGAAATTTTAAAATTTTGAAATTTTAAAATTTTGAATTTTTGAAATTTTGAAATTTTGAAATTTTAAGATTTTGAAATTTTAAAATTTTGAAATATTAAGTTCTGAAATTTTGAAAATTTAATATTTTGAAATTTTGAAATTTTAATATTTTGAAATGTTAAAATTTTTAAATTTTGAAATTTTGAAGTTTTGAAATTTTGAATTTTGAAATTTTGAAATTTTGAAATTTTGAAATTTTGAAATTTTGAAATTTTGAAATTTTGAAATATTGAAATTTTGAAATTTTGAAATTTTGAAATAGTGGAATTTTCAAATTTTGAAATTTTGAAACAGTTAAATTTTAATTTTTTGAAATGCTGAAATTTTGAAAATTTGAAACTTTGAAATTTTGAAACTTTGAAATTTTGAAATTTTGAGATTTTGAAATTTTGAAATTTTGAAATTTTGAAATTTTGAAACTTTGAATTTTCAAAATTTTGAAATTTCAAAATTTAAAAATTTTGAGATTTTGATGTTTTGAAATTTTGAAATTTTGGAATTTTGAAATTTTGAAATAATGAAATTTTGAAATTTTGAAATTTTAAAATTTTGAAATTTTGAAATTTTGAAAATAATAGTGAAATTTTGAAATTTCGAGATTTTGAAATTTTGAAATTTTGAAATTTTGAAATTTTAGAATTTTGAAATTTTGAGATTTTAAAATTTGGTAAGTTTGAAATTTTGAAATTTTGAAATTTTGAAATTTTGAAATTTTGAAATTTTGAAATTTTAAAATTTTGAAATTTTGAAATTTTTGAAATTTTAAAATTTTGAAATTTTGAAATTTTAAGATTTTGATATTTTAGTATTTTGAAATGTTGAAGTTTTGATATTTTGAAATTTTGAAATTTTGAAATTTTGAAATTTGAAATTTTGAAATTTTGAAATTTTGAAATTTTGAAATTTTGAAATTTTGAAATTTGAAATTTTGAAATTTTGAAATTTTGAAATTTTGAAATTTTGAAATTTTGAAATTTTGAAATTTTGAAATTTTGAAATTTTGAAATTTTGAAATTTTGAAATTTTGAAATTTTGAAATTTTGAAATTTTGAAATTTTGAAATTTTGAAATTTTGAAATTTTGAAATTTTGAAATTTTGAAATTTTGAAATTTTGAAATTTTGAAATTTTGAAATTTTGAAATTTTGAAATTTTGAAGTTTTGAAATTTTTGAATTTTGAAATTTTAAAATTTTGAAATTTTGAAATTTTGAAATTTTGAAATTTTGAAATTTTGAAATTTTGAAATTTTGAAATTTTGAAATTTTGAAATTTTGAAATTTTAAAATTTTGAAATTCTGAAATTTTTGAAATTTTAAAATTTTGAAATTTTGAAATTTTAAGATTTTGAAATTTTGAAATTTTAGTATTTTGAAATTTTGAAGTTTTGATATTTTGAAATTTTGAAATTTTGAAATTTTGAAATTTTGAAATTTTGAAATTTTGAAATTTTGAAATTTTGAAATTTTGAAATTTTGAAATTTTAAAATTTTGAAATTTTGAAATTTTAAATTTTGAAATTTTGAAATTTTGAAATTTTGAAATTTTGAAGTTTTAAAATTTTAAAATTTTGAAATTTTGAAATTTCGAGATTTTGAAATTTTGAAATTTTGAAATTTTGAAATTTTGAAATTTTGAAATTTTAAAATCTTGAAATTTTGAGATTTTAAAATTTTGAAAGTTTGAAATTTTGCAATTTTAAAATTTTGAAATTTTGAAATTTTGAAATTTTGAAATTTTGAAATTTTAAAATTTTGAAATTTTGAAATTTTTGAAATTTTAAAATTTTGAAATTTTGAAATTTTAAGATTTTGAAATTTTGAAATTTTAGTATTTGAAATTTTGAAGTTTTGATATTTTGAAATTTTGAAATTTGAAATTTTGAAATTTGAATTTTGAAATTTGAAATTTTGAAATTTTGAAATTTTAAAATTTTGAAATTTTGAAATTTTAAAATTTTGAAATTTTGAAATTTTGAAATTTTGAAATTTTAAAATTTTGAAATTTTGAAGTTTTGAAATTTTAAAATTTTGAAATTTTGAAATTTTGAAATTTTGAAATTTTGAAATTTTGAAATTTTGAAATTTTGAAATTTTGAAATTTTGAAATTTTGAAATTTTGAAATTTTGAAATTTTGAAATTTTGAAATTTTGACATTGTGAAATTTTGAAATTTTGAAATTTTGAAATTTTGAAATTTTAAAGTTTTGAAATTTTGGAATTTTGAAATTTTAAAATTTTGAAATTTTGAAATTTTGAAATTTTGAAATTTTAAAATTTTGAAATTTTAAAGTTTTGAAATTTTGAAATTTTGAAATTTTGAAATTTTGAAATTTTGAAATTTTGAAATTTTGAAATTTTGAAATTTTGAAATTTTTAAATTTTTAAATTTTGAAATAATGAAATTTTGAATATTTGAAATTTAAAAATTTTGAGATTTTGAAATTTTGAAATTTTAAAATTTTGAAATTTTGAAATTTTGAAATTTTGAAATTTTGAAATTTTGAAATTTTGAAATTTTGAAATTTGAAATTTTGAAATTTTTAAATTTTGAAACTTTGAAATTTTGAAATAATGAAATTTTGAAAATTTGAAATTTTGAAATTTGAAATTTTGAAATTTTGAAATTTTGAAATTTTGAAATTTTGAAATTTTGAAATTTTGAAATTTTGAAATTTTGAAATTTTCAAATTTTCAAATTTTCAAATTTTCAAATTTTGAAATTTGGAAATTTTGAAATTTTGAAATTTTGAAATTTTGAAATTTGAAAATTTTGAAATTTTGAAATTTTGAAATTTTGAAATTTTGAGATTTTGAAACTTTAAAATTTTGAGTATTTGAAATTTTCAAATCTTGAAATTTTAAAATTTTGAAATTTTAAAATTTTGAATTTTTGAAATTTTGAAATTTGAAATTTTAAGATTTTGAAATTTTAAAATTTTGAAATATTAAGTTCTGAAATTTTGAAAATTTAATATTTTGAAATTTTGAAATTTTAATATTTTGAAATGTTAAAATTTTGAAATTTTGAAATTTTGAAGTTTTGAAATTTTGAAATTTTGAAATTTTGAAATTTTGAAATTTTAAAATTTTGAAATTTTGAAATTTTGAAATTTTGAAATATTGAAATTTTGAAATTTTGAAATTTTGAAATAGTGGAATTTTCAAATTTTGAAATTTTGAAACAGTTAAATTTTAATTTTTTGAAATGCTGAAATTTTGAAAATTTGAAACTTTGAAATTTTGAAACTTTGAAATTTTGAAATTTTGAGATTTTGAAATTTTGAAATTTTGAAATTTTGAAATTTTGAAACTTTGAATTTTCAAAATTTTGAAATTTCAAAATTTAAAAATTTTGAGATTTTGATGTTTTGAAATTTTGAAATTTTGGAATTTTGAAATTTTGAAATAATGAAATTTTTAAATTTTGAAATTTTAAAATTTTGAAATTTTGAAATTTTGAAATTTTGAAAATAATAGTGAAATTTTGAAATTTTGAAATTTCGAGATTTTGAAATTTTGAAATTTTGAAATTTAGAAATTTGAAATTTTGAGATTTTAAAATTTTGAAAGTTGAAATTTTGAAATTTGAAATTTTGAAATTTTGAAATTTTGAAATTTTGAAATTTTAAAATTTTGAAATTTTGAAATTTTTGAAATTTTAAAATTTTGAAATTTTGAAATTTTAAGATTTTGATATTTTAGTATTTTGAAATGTTGAAGTTTTGATATTTTGAAATTTTGAAATTTTGAAATTTTGAAATTTGAAATTTGAAATTTTGAAATTTTGAAATTTTGAAATTTTAAAATTTTGAAATTTTGAAATTTTAAAATTTTGAAATTTTGAAATTTTGAAATTTTGAAATTTTGAAATTTTGAAATTTTGAAATTTTGAAATTTTGAAATTTTGAAATTTTGAAATTTTGAAATTTTGAAATTTTGAAATTTTGAAATTTTGAAATTTTGAAATTTTGAAATTTTGAAATTTTGAAATTTTGAAATTTTTAAATTTTTAAATTTTTAAATTTTTAAATTTTGACATTGCGAAATTTTGAAATTTTGAAATTTTAAAATTTTGAAATTTTGAAATTTTGAAATTTTAAAATTTTGAAATTTTGAAATTTTTAAATTTTGAAATTTTGAAATTTTGAAATTTTGAAATTTTGAAATTTTGAAATTTTGAAATTTTGAAATTTTGAAACTTTGAAATTTTGAAATAATGAAATTTTGAAATTTTGAAATTTTGAAATTTTGAAATTTTGAAATTTTGAAATTTTGAAATTTTGAAATTTTGAAATTTTGAAATTTTGAAATTTTGAAATTTTGAAATTTTGAAATTTTGAAATTTTCAAATTTTGAAATTTGGAAATTTTGAAATTTTGAAATTTGAAATTTGAAAATTTTGAAATTTTGAAATTTTGAAATTTTGAAATTTTGAGATTTTGAAACTTTATAATTTTGAGTATTTGAAATTTTCAAATCTTGAAATTTTAAATTTTGAAATTTTAAAATTTTGAATTTTTGAAATTTTGAAATTTTGAAATTTTAAGATTTTGAAATTTTAAAATTTTGAAATATTAAGTTCTGAAATTTTGAAAATTTAATATTTTGAAATTTTGAAATTTTAATATTTGAAATGTTAAAATTTTTAAATTTTGAAGTTTTGAAATTTTGAAATTTTGAAATTTTGAAATTTTGAAATTTTGAAATTTTGAAATTTTGAAATTTTGAAATATTGAAATTTTGAAATTTTGAAATTTTGAAATAGTGGAATTTTCAAATTTTGAAATTTGAAACAGTTAAATTTTAATTTTTTGAAATGCTGAAATTTTGAAATTTGAAACTTTGAAATTTTGAAACTTTGAAATTTTGAAATTTTGAGATTTTGAAATTTTGAAATTTGAAATTTTGAAATTTTGAAACTTTGAATTTCAAAATTTTGAAATTTCAAAATTTAAAAATTTTGAGATTTTGATGTTTTGAAATTTTGAAATTTTGGAATTTTGAAATTTTGAAATAATGAAATTTTTAATTTTGAAATTTTAAAATTTTGAAATTTTGAAATTTTGAAATTTTGAAAATAATAGTGAAATTTTGAAATTTTTTTGAAAT
>CATPCP010000013.1:0-17526 GCA_955652365.1 Eristalinus aeneus
AAATTTCAAAATTTCAAAATTTCAAAATTTCAAAATTTCAAAATTTCAAAATTTCAAATTTCAAAATTTCAAAATTCAAAATTTCAAAATTTCAAAATTTCAAAATTTCAAAATTTCAAAATTTTAAAATTTCAAAATTTCAATATTTCGAAACTTCAAAATTTCAAAAATTTCAAAATTCAAAATTTCAAATTTCAAAATTTCAAAATTTCAAAATTTCAAAATTTCAAAATTTCAAAATTTCAAAATTTCAAAATTTCAAAATTTCAAAATTTCAAAATTTCAAAATTTTAAAATTTCAAAATTTCAATATTTGGAAACTTCAAAATTTCAAAATTTCAAAAATTTCAAAATTTCAAAATTTCAAAATTTCAAAATTTCAAAATTTCAAAATTTCAAAATTTCAAAATTTTAAATATTCAATATTTCAAAATTCCAAAATTTCAAAACTTTAAAATTTCAAAATTTCAAAATTTCAAAATTTCAAAATTTCAAAATTTCAAAATTTTAAAATTTCAAAATTTCAAAAATTTCAAAATTTCAAAATTTCAAAAATTTCAAAATCTCAAAATTTTAAAAATTCAATATTTCAAAATTCCAAAATTCAAAACTTTAAAAATTCAAAATTTCAAAACTTTAAAATTTCAAAATTTCAAAATTTCAAAATTTCAAAATTTCAAAATTTCAAAATTTCAAAATTTCAAAATTTCTAAATTTCTAAATTTCTAAATTTCTTAAATTCTAAATTTCTAAATTTCTAAATTTCTAAATTTCTAAATTTCTAAATTTCTTAATTTCTAAATTTCTAAATTTCTAAATTTCTAAAAAATATTAAAATTTCAAAATTTCAAAATTTCAAAATTTCAAAATTTCAAAATTTCAAAATTCCAAAACTTCAAAATTTCAAAAATTTCAAAATTTTAAAATTTCAAAATTTTAAAACTTCAAAATTTCAAAATTTCAAAATTTCAAAATTCAAAACTTCAAAATTTCAAAATTTTAAAATTTCAAAATTTCAATATTTTAAAACTTCAAAATTTCAAAATTTTAAAATTTCAAAATTTCTAAATTTCTAAATTTCAAAAAAATTTAAATTTAAAATTTCAAAATTTCAAAATTTCAAAATTGCAAAATTTGAAAATTTCAAATTGTATAATTTTAAAATTTGAAAATTTGAAAATTTGAAAATTTTAAAATTTAAAAATTTAAAAATTTCAACATTTCAAAATTTCATAATCTCAAAATTTCGAAATCTCAAAATTTTAAAATTTCAAAATTTCAAAATTTCAAAATTTCAAAATTTCAAAATTTCAAAATTTCAAAATTTCAAAATTTCAAAATTTCAAAATTTCAAAATTTCAAAATTTCAGAATTTCAAAATTTCAAAATTTCAAAATTTCATAATTTCAATATTTCAAAATTTCAAAATTTCAAAATTTCAAAATTTCAAAATTTCAAAATTTCAAAATTTCGAAATTTCAGAATTTCAAAATTTCAAAATTTCAAAATTTCAAAATTTCAAAATTTCAAAATTTCAAAATTTCAAAATTTCAAAAATTCAAAATGTCAAAATTTCAAAATTTCGAAATTTCAGAATTTCAAAATTTCAAAATTTCGAAATTTCAAAATTTCAAAATTTCAAAATTTCAAAATTTTAAAGTTTCAAAATTCCTAAATTTCAAAATTTCAAAATTTCAAAATTTCAGAATTTCAAAATTTCAAAATTTCAAAATTTCAAAATTTCAAAATTTCAAAATTTCAAAATTTCAAAATTTCAAAATTTCAAAATTTCAAAATTTCAAAATTTCAAAATTTCAAAATTTCAAAATTTCAAAATTTCAAAATTTCAAAATTTCAAAATTTCAAAATTTCAAAATTTCAAAATTTCAAAAATTCAAAATGTCAAAATTTCAAAATTTCGAAATTTCAGAATTTCAAAATTTCAAAATTTCAAAATTTCAAAATTTCAAAATTTCAAAATTTCAAAATTTCAAAATTTCAAAATTTCAAAATTTCAAAATTTCAAAATTTCAAAATTTTTAAATTTCAAAATTTCAAAATTCCAAAATTTCAAAATTTCAAAATTTCAAAATTTCAAAATTTCAAAATTTCAAAATTTCAAAATTTCAAAATTTCAAAATTTCAAAATTTCAAAAATTTAAAGTTTCAAAATTCCTAAATTTCAAAATTTCAAAATTTCAAAATTTCAGAATTTCAAAATTTCAAAATTTCAAAATTTCAAAATTTCAAAATTTCAAAATTTCAAAATTTCAAAATTTCAAAATTTTAAAATTTCAAAATTTCAAAATTTCAAAATTTCAAAATTTCAAAATCTCAAAATGTCAAAATTTCAAAATTTCAAAATTTTAAAATTTCAAAATTTCAAAAATTTCAAAATTTCAAAATTTCAAAATTTCAAAATTTCAAAATGTCAAAATTGCAAAATTTCAAAATTTTAAAATTTCAAAAATTTTAAAATTCAAAATTTCAAAATTTCAATATTTCAAAATTTCGAAATTTCAAAATTTCAAAATTTCAAAATTTCAAAATTTCAAAATTTCAAAATTTCAAAATTTCAAAATTTCAAAATCTTAAACTTTCAAAATTTCAAAATTTTAAAATTTCTAAATTTCTATATTTCTAAATTTTTAAATTTCTAAATTTCTAAATTTCTAAATTTCTAAATTTCTAAATTTCTTAATTTCTAAATTTCTAAATTTCTATATTTATAAATTTCTAAATTTGTAAATTTCTTAATTTCTAAATTTCTAAATTTCTGAATTTCTAAATTTCTAAATTTCTAAATTTCTAAATTTCTAAATTTCTAAAAAATTTTAAAATTTCAAAATTTCAAAATTTCAAAATATCAAAATTTCAAAATTTCAAAATTTCAAAATTTCAAAATTTCAAAATTTCAAAATTTCAAAATTCCAAAACTTCAAAATTTCAAAAATTTCAAAATTTTAAAATTTCAAAATTTCAAAACTTCAAAATTTCAAGATTTCAAAATTTCAAAATTTCAAAATTTCAAAATTTCAAAATTTCAAAATTTCAAAACTTCAAAATTTCAAAATTTTAAAATTTCAAAATTTCAGTATCTTAAAACTTCAAAATTTTAAAATTTCAAAATTTCTAAATTTCTAAAATTTCAAAATTTCAAAATTTCAAAATTTCAAAATTTCAAAATTTCAAAATTTCAAAATTTCAAAATTTCAAAATTTCAAAATTTCAAAATTTCAAAATTTCAAAATTTCAAAATTTTAAAATTTCAAAATTTCATATTTCAAAATTTCAAAAATTCAAAATTTCAAAATTTCAAAATTTCTAAATTTCAAAATTTCAAAATTTTAAAATTTCAAAATTTCATCATTTCACAATTTTAAAATTTAAATATTTCAAAATTTCAAAATTTCGAAATTTCAGAATTTTAAAATTTCAAAATTTCAAAATTTCAAGATTTCAAAATTTCAAAATTTCAAAATTTCAAAATTTCAAAATTTCAAAATTTCAAAATTTCAAAATTTCAAAATTTCAAAATTTCAAAATTTCAAAATTTCAAAATTTCAAAATTTCAAAATTTCAAAATTTCAAAATTTCAAAATTTCAAAATGTCAATATTTCAAAATTTCAAAATTTCAAAATTTCAAAATTTCAAAATTTCAAAATTTCAAAATTTCAAAATTTCAAAATTTCAAAATTTCAAAATTTCAAAATTTCGAAATTTCAGAATTTCAAAATTTCAAAATTTCAAAATTTCAAAATTTCAAAATTTCAAAATTTCAAAATTTCAAAATTTCAAAATTTCAAAATTCCTAAATTTCAAAATTTCAAAATTTCAAAATTTCAAAATTTCAAAATTTCAAAATTTTAAAATTTCAAAATTTCAAAATTTCAAAATTTCAAAATTTCAAAATTTCAAAATTTCAAAATTTTAAAATTTCAAAATTTCAAAATTTCAAAATTTCAAAATTTCAGAATTTCAAAATTTCAAAATTTTAAAATTTTAAAATTTCAAAATTTCAAAATTTCAAAATTTCAAAATTTCAAAATTTCAAAATTTCAAAATTTCAAAATTTGAAAATTTCAAAATTTCAAAATTTCAAAATTTCAAAATTTCAAAATTTCAAAATTTCAAAATTTCAAAATTTCAAAATTTCAAAATTTCAAAATTTCAAAATTTCAAAATTTCAAAATTTCAAAATTTCAAAATTTGCAAATTTCAAAATTTCAAAATTTCAAAATTTCAAAATTTCAAAATTTGAAAATTTCAAAATTTCAAAATTTCAAAACTTCAAAATTTCAAAATTTCAAAATTTCAAAATTTCAAAATTTCAAAATTTCAAAATTTGAAAATTTCAAAATTTCAAAATTTCAAAATTTCAAAATTTCAAAATTTCAAAATTTGAAAATTTCAAAATTTCAAAATTTCAAAATTTCAAAATTTCAAAATTTCAAAATTTCAAAATTTCAAAATTTGAAAATTTCAAAATTTCAAAATTTCAAAATTTCAAAATTTCAAAATTTCAAAATTTCAAAATTTCAAAATTTCAAAATTTTAAAATTTCAAAATTTCAATATTTCAAAATTTCAAAAACTCAAAATTTCAAAATTTCAAAATTTCAAAATTTCAAAATTTGAAAATTTGAAAATTTCAAAATTTCAAAATTTCAAAATTTCAAAATTTCAAAATTTCAAAATTTCAAAATTTCAAAATTTCAAAATTTCAAAATTTCAAAATTTCAAAATTTCAAAATTTCAAAATTTCAAAATTTCAAAATTTCAAAATTTCAAAATTTCAAAATTTCAAAATTTCAAAATTTCAAAATGTCAAAATTTCAAAATTTCAAAATTTCAAAATTTCAAAATTTCAAAATTTTAAAATTTCAAAATTTCAATATTTCAAAATTTCAAAAACTCAAAATTTCAAAATTTCAAAATTTCTAAATTTCAAAATTTCAAAATTTCAAAATTTCAAAATTTCAAAATTTCAGAATTTCACAATTTCAAAATTTCAAAATTTCAAAATTTCAAAGTTTCAAAATTTCAAAATTTCAAAATTTCAAAATTTCAAAATTTCAAAATTTCAAAATTTCAAAATTTCAAAATTTCAAAATTTCAAAATTTCAAAATTTCAAAATTTCAAAATTTCAAAATTCCTAAATTTCAAAATTTCAAAATTTCAAAATTTCTAAATTTCAAAATTTCAAAATTTCAAAATTTCAAAATTTCAAAATTTCAGAATTTCAAAATTTCAAAATTTTAAAATTTCAAAATTTCAAAATTTCAAAATTTCAAAACTTCAAAATTTCAAAATTTCAAAATTTCAAAATTTCAAAATTTCAAAATTTCAAAATTTCAAAATTTCAAAATTTCAAAATTTCAAAATTTCAAAATTTCAAAATTTCAAAATTACAAGATTTCAAAACTTCAAAATTTCAAAATTTCAAAATTTCAAAATTTTAAAATTTTAAAATTTCAAAATTTCAAAATTTCAAAATTTCAAAATTTCAAAATTTTAAAATTTCAAAATTTCAAAATTTCAAAATATCAAAATTTCAAAATTTTAAAATTTCAAAATTTCAAAATTTCAAAATTTCAAAATTTCAAAATTTCAAAATTTCAAAATTGCAAAATTTCAAAAATTCAAAATGTCAAAATTTCAAAATTTCGAAATTTCAGAATTTCAAGATTTCAAAATTTCAAAATTTCAAAATTTCAAAATTTTAAAATTTCAAAATTTCAAAATTTCAGAATTTCAAAATTTCAAAATTTCAAAATTTCAAAATTTCAAAATTTTAAAATTTTAAAATTTCAAAATTTCAAAATTTCAAAATTTCAAAATTTCAAAATTTCAAAATTTCAAAATTTCAAAATCTCAAAATTTTAAAATTTCAAAATTTCAAAATTTCAAAATTTCAAAATTTCAAAATTTCAAAATTTCAAAATTTCAAAATTTCAAAATTTCAAAATTTCAAAATTTCAAAATTTCAAAATTTCAAAATTTCAAAATTTCAAAATATCAAAATTTCAAAATTTCAAAATTTTAAAAATTTCAAAATTATAAAATTTCAAAATTTCAAAATTTCAAAAATTTCAAAATTTTAAAATTTCAAAATTTTAAAACTTCAAAATTTCAAGATTTCAAAATTTCAAAATTTCAAAATTTCAAAATTTCAAAATTTCAAAATTCCAAAACTTCAAAATTTCAAAAATTTCAAAATTTTAAAATTTCAAAATTTTAAAACTTCAAAATTTCAAGATTTCAAAATTTCAAAATTTCAAAATTTCAAAATTTCAAAACTTCAAAATTTCAAAATTTTAGAATTTCAAAATTTCAGTATCTTAAAACTTCAAAATTTTAAAATTTCAAAATTTCTAAATTTCTAAATTTCAAAAAAATTTAAATTTAAAATTTCAAAATTGCAAAATTTGAAAATTTCAAAATTGTATAATTTCAAAATTTGAAAATCTGAAAATTTCAAAATTTCAAAATTTCAAAATTTCAAAATTTCAAAATTTCAAAATTTCAAAATTTCAAAATGTCAAAATTTCAAAATTTCAAAATTTCAAAATTTCAAAATTTCAAAATTTTAAAATTTCAAAATTTCAATATTTCAAAATTTCAAAAACTCAAAATTTCAAAATTTCAAAATTTCTAAATTTCAAAATTTCAAAATTTCAAAATTTCAAAATTTCAAAATTTCAGAATTTCAAAATTTCAAAATTTCAAAATTTCAAAATTTCAAAATTTCAAAATTTCAAAATTTCAAAATTTCAAAATTTCAAAATTTCAAAATTTCAAAATTTCAAAATTTCAAAATTTCAAAATTTCAAAATTTCAAAATTTCAAAATTTCAAAATTTCAAAATTTCAAAATTTCAAAATTTCAAAATTTCAAAATTTCAAAATTCCTAAATTTCAAAATTTCAAAATTTCAAAATTTCTAAATTTCAAAATTTCAAAATTTCAAAATTTCAAAATTTCAAAATTTCAGAATTTCAAAATTTCAAAATTTTAAAATTTCAAAATTTCAAAATTTCAAAATTTCAAAACTTCAAAATTTCAAAATTTCAAAATTTCAAAATTTCAAAATTTCAAAATTTCAAAATTTCAAAATTTCAAAATTTCAAAATTTCAAAATTTCAAAATTTCAAAATTACAAGATTTCAAAACTTCAAAATTTCAAAATTTCAAAATTTCAAAATTTTAAAATTTTAAAATTTCAAAATTTCAAAATTTCAAAATTTCAAAATTTCAAAATTTTAAAATTTCAAAATTTCAAAATTTCAAAATATCAAAATTTCAAAATTTTAAAATTTCAAAATTTCAAAATTTCAAAATTTCAAAATTTCAAAATTTCAAAATTTCAAAATTTCAAAATTTCAAAATTTCAAAATTTCAAAATTTCAAAATTGCAAAATTTCAAAAATTCAAAATGTCAAAATTTCAAAATTTCGAAATTTCAGAATTTCAAGATTTCAAAATTTCAAAATTTCAAAATTTCAAAATTTCAAAATTTATAAATTTCAAAATTTCAAAATTTCAAAATTTCAAAATTTCAAAATTTCAAAATTTCAAAATTTCAAAATTTCAAAATTTCAAAATTTCAAAATTTTAAAATTTCAAAATTTCAAAATTTCAAAATTTCAAAATTTCAAAATTTCAAAATTTCAAAATCTCAAAATTTTAAAATTTCAAAATTCCAAAATTTCAAAATTTCAAAATTTCAAAATTTCAAAATTTCAAAATTTCAAAATTTCAAAATTTCAAAATTTCAAAATTTCAAAATTTCAAAATTTCAAAATTTCAAAATTTTAAAAATTTCAAAATTATAAAATTTCAAAATTTCAAAATTTCAAAAATTCAAAATGCCAAAATTTCAAAATTTCGAAATTTCAGAATCTCAAAATTTCAAAATTTCAAAATTTCAAAATTTCAAAATTTCAAAATTTCAAAATTTCAAAATTTCGAAATTTCAAAATTTCAAAATTTCAAAATTTCAAAATTTCAAAATTTCAAAATTTCAAAATTTCAAAATTTCAAAATTTCAAAATTTCAAAATTTCAAAATTTCAAAATTTCAAAATTTCAAAATTTCAAAATTTCAAAATTTTAAACTTTCAAAATTTCAAAATTTCAAAATTTTAAAATTTCTAAATTTCTAAATTTCTATATTTCTAGATTTTTAAATTTCTAAATTTCTAAATTTCTAAATTTCTAAATTTCTAAATTTCTAAATTTCTATATTTATAGATTTGTAAATTTGTAAATTTCTTAATTTCTAAATTTCTAAATTTCTGAATTTCTAAATTTCTAAATTTCTAAATTTCTAAATTTCTAAATTTCTAAATTTCTAAATTTCTAAATTTCTAAAAAATTTTAAAATTTCAAAATTTCAAAATTTCAAAATATCAAAATTTCAAAATTTCAAAATTTCAAAATTTCAAAATTTCAAAATTTCAAAATTTCAAAATTTCAAAATTTCAAAATTTCAAAATTCCAAAACTTCAAAATTTCAAAAATTTCAAAATTTTAAAATTTCAAAATTTCAAAACTTCAAAATTTCAAGATTTCAAAATTTCAAAATTTCAAAATTTCAAAATTTCAAAACTTCAAAATTTCAAAATTTTAAAATTTCAAAATTTCAGTATCTTAAAACTTCAAAATTTTAAAATTTCAAAATTTCTAAATTTCTAAATTTCAAAAAAATTTAAATTTAAAATTTCAAAATTGCAAAATTTGAAAATTTCAAAATTTCAAAAATTCAAAATGCCAAAATTTCAAAATTTCGAAATTTCAGAATCTCAAAATTTCAAAATTTCAAAACTTCAAAATTTCAAAATTTTAAAATTTCAAAATTTCAGTATCTTAAAACTTCAAAATTTTAAAATTTCAAAATTTCTAAATTTCTAAATTTCAAAAAAATTTAAATTTAAAATTTCAAAATTGCAAAATTTGAAAATTTCAAAATTGTATAATTTCAAAATTTGAAAATCTGAAAATTTTAAAATTTAAAAATTTAAAAATTTAAAAATTAAAAAATTTCAACATTTCAAAATTTCATAATCTCAAAATTTCAAAATCTCAAAATTTTAAAATTTCAAAATTTCAAAATTTCAAAATTTCAAAATTTCAAAATTTCAAAATTTCAAAATTTCAAAATTTCAAAATTTCAAAATTGCAAAATTTCAAAATTTCAAAATTTCAAAATTTCAAAATTTCAAAATTTCAAAATTTCAAAATTTCAAAATTTTAAAATTTCAAAATTTCAATATTTCAAAATTTCAAAAATTCAAAATTTCAAAATTTCAAAATTTCAAAATTTCTAAATTTCAAAATTTCAAAATTTTAAAATTTCAAAATTTCATCATTTCACAATTTTAAAATTTAAATATTTCAAAATTTCAAAATTTCGAAATTTCAGAATTTTAAAATTTCAAAATTTCAAAATTTCAAGATTTCAAAATTTCAAAATTTCAAAATTTCAAAATTTCAAAATTTCAAAATTTCAAAATTTCAAAATTTCAAAATTTCAAAATTTCAAAATTTCAAAATTTCAAAATTTCAAAATTTCAAAATTTCAAAATTTCAAAATTTCAAAATTTCAAAATTTCAAAATGTCAATATTTCACAATTTCAAAATTTCAAAATTTCAAAATTTCAAAATTTCAAAATTTCAAAATTTCAAAATTTCAAAATTTCAAAATTTCAAAATTTCAAAATTTCAAAATTTCAAAATTTCGAAATTTCAGAATTTCAAAATTTCAAAATTTCAAAATTTCAAAATTTCAAAATTTCAAAATTTCAAAATTTCAAAATTTCAAAATTTCAAAATTTCAAAATTCCTAAATTTCAAAATTTCAAAATTTCAAAATTTCAAAATTTCAAAATTTTAAAATTTCAAAATTTCAAAATTTCAAAATTTCAAAATATCAGAATTTCAAAATTTCAAAATTTTAAAATTTTAAAATTTCAAAATTTCAAAATTTCAAAATTTCAAAATTTCAAAATTTCAAAATTTGAAAATTTGAAAATTTGAAAATTTCAAAATTTCAAAATTTCAAAATTTCAAAATTTCAAAATTTCAAAATTTCAAAATTTCAAAATTTCAAAATTTCAAAATTTCAAAATTTCAAAATTTGCAAATTTCAAAATTTCAAAATTTCAAAATTTGAAAATTTCAAAATTTTAAAATTTCAAAACTTCAAAATTTCAAAATTTCAAAATTTCAAAATTTGAAAATTTAAAAATTTCAAAATTTCAAAATTTCAAAATTTCAAAATTTCAAAATTTCAAAATTTCAAAATTTCAAAATTTCAAAATTTCAAAATTTCAAAATTTCAAAATTTCAAAATTTCAAAATTTCAAAATTTCAAAATTTCAAAATTTCAAAATTTCAAAATTTCAAAATTTTAAAATTTCAAAATTTCAAAATTTCAATATTTCAAAATTTCAAAAACTCAAAATTTCAAAATTTCAAAATTTCAAAATTTCAAAATTTCAAAATTTGAAAATTTCAAAATTTCAAAATTTCAAAATTTCAAAATTTCAAAATTTCAAAATTTCAAAATTTCAAAATTTCAAAATTTCAAAATTTCAAAATTTCAAAATTTCAAAATTTCAAAATTTTAAAATTTCAAAATTTCAATATTTCAAAATTTCAAAAACTCAAAATTTCAAAATTTCAAAATTTCTAAATTTCAAAATTTCAAAATTTCAAAATTTCAAAATTTCAAAATTTCAAAATTTCAAAATTTCAAAATTTCAAAATTTCAAAATTTCAAAATTTCAAAATTTCAAAATTTCAAAATTTCAAAATTTCAAAATTTCAAAATTTCAAAATTTCAAAATTTCAAAATTTTAAAATTTCAAAATTCCTAAATTTCAAAATTTCAAAATTTCAAAATTTCAAAATTTCAAAATTTCAAAATTTCAAAATTTCAAAATTTCAGAATTTCAGAATTTCAAAATTTCAAAATTTTAAAATTTTAAAATTTCAAAATTTCAAAATTTCAAAATTTCAAAATTTCAAAATTTCAAAATTTCAAAATTTCAAAAATTTTAAAATTTCAAAATTTCAAAATTTCAAAATTTCAAAATTTCAAAATTTCAAAATTTCAAAATTTCAAAATTTCAAAATTTCAAAATTTCAAAACTTCAAAATTTAAAAATTTCTAAATTTCAAAATTTCAAAATTTCAAAATTTCTAAATTTCAAAATTTCAAAATTTCAAAATTTCAAAATTTCAAAATTTCAAAATTTCAAAATTTCAAAATTTCAAAATTTCAAAATTTCAAAATTTCAAAATTTCAAAATTTTAAAATTTCAAAACTTGAAAATTTCAAAATTTCAAAATTTCAAAGTTTTAAAATTTCAAAATTTCAAAATTTCAAAATTTCAAAATTTCAAAATTTCAAAATTTCAAAATTTCAAAATTTCAAAATTTCAAAATTTCAAAATTTCAAAATTTCAAAATTTCAAAATTTCAAAATTTAAAAATTTCAAAATTTCAAAATTTCAAAATTTAAAATTTCAAAATTTCAAAATTTCAAAATTTCAAAATTTCAAAATTTTAAAATTTCAAAATTTCAAAATTTCAAAATTTCAAAATATCAAAATTTCAAAATTTCAAAATTTCGAAATATCAAAATTTCAAAATTTCAATATTTCAAAATTTGAAGAATTCAAAATTTCAAAACTTCAAAATTTCTAAATTTCAAAATTTCAAAATTTCAAAATTTCAAAATTTCAAAATTTCAAAATTTCAAAATTTCAAAATTTCAAAATTTCAAAATTCCAAAATTACAAAATTTCTAAATTTCAAAATTTTAAAATTTCAAAATTTCAAAATTTCAAAGTTTTAAAAATTCAAAATTTCAAAATTTCAAAATTTCAAAATTTCAAAATTTTAAAATTTTTAAATTTCAAAATTTCAATATTTCAAAATTTCAAAACTTGAAAATTTCAAAATTTCAAAGTTTTAAAAATTCAAAATTTCAAAATTCCAAAATTTCAAAATTTCAAAATTTCAAAATTTCCAAATTTCAAAATTTCAAAATTTCAAAATTTCAAAATCTTAAAATTTTAAAATTTCAGAATTTCAAAATTTCAAAATTTCAAAATTTCAAAATTTCAAATTTTCAAAATTTCAAAATTTTAAAATTTCGAAATTTCAAAATTTAAAAATTTCAAAATTTCAAAATTTCAAAATTTCAAAATTTCAAAATTTCAAAATTTCATTTCAAAATATCAAAATTTCAAAATTTCAAAATTTCAAAATTTCAAAATTTCAAAATTTCAAAATTTCAAAATTTAAAAATTTCAAACTTTCAAAATTTCAAAATTTCAAAATTTCAAAATTTCAAAATTTCAAAATTTCAAAATTTTAAAATTTCAAATTTTCAAAATTTCAAAATTTCAAAATCTCAGAATTTCAAAATTTCAAAATTTCAAAATTTCAAAATTTCAAAATTTCAAAATTTCAAAATTTCAAAATTTCAAAATTACAAAATTTCAAAATTTCGAAATTTCGAAATTTCAAAATTTCAAAATTTCAAAATTTCAAAATTTCAAAATTTTAAAATTTCAAAATTTTAAAATTTCAAAATTTTAAAATTTCACAATTTCAAAGTTTTAAAATTTCTAACTTTCTAAATTTCAAAATTTCAAAATTTCAACATTTTAAAATTTCAAAATTTCAAAATTTCAAAATATCAAAATTTCAAAATCTCAAAATTTCAAAATTTCAAAATTTCAAAATTTCAAAATTTCAAAATTTCAAAATTTCAAAATTTCAAAATTTCAAAATTTCAAAATTTCAAAATTTCAAAATTTCAAAATTTCAACATTTTAAAATTTCAAAATTTCAAAATTTCAAAATATCAAAATTTCAAAATTTCAAAATTTCAAAATTTTAAAATTTCAAAATTTCAAAATTTCAAAATTTCAAAATTTCAAAATTTCAAAATTTCAAAATTTCAAAATTTCAAAATTTCAAAATTTCAAAATTTCAAAATTTCAAAATTTCAAAATTTCAAAATTTCAGAATTTCAAAATTTCAAAATTTCAAAATTTCAAAATTTCAAAATTTCAAAATTTCAGAATTTCAAATTTAAAAATTTCAAAATTTCAAAATTTCAAAATTTCAAAATTTCAAAATTTCAAAATTTCAAAATTTCAAAATATCAAAATTTCAAAATTTCAAAATTTCAAAATTTTAAGATTTCAAAATTTCAATATTTCAAAATTTCAAAATTTCAAAATCTCAAAATTTCAAAATCTCAAAATTTCAAAATTTCAAAATTTCAAAAATTTTAAAATTTCAAAATTTCAAAATTTCAAAATTTCAAAATTTCAAAATTTCAAAATTTCAAAATTTCAAAATTTCAAAATTTCAAAATTTCAAAATTTCAAAACTTCAAAATTTAAAAATTTCTAAATTTCAAAATTTCAAAATTTCAAAATTTCTAAATTTCAAAATTTCAAAATTTCAAAATTTCAAAATTTCAAAATTTCAAAATTTCAAAATTTCAAAATTTCAAAATTTCAAAATTTTAAAATTTCAAAATTTCAAAATTTCAAAATTTCAAAATTTCAAAATTTCAAAATTTTAAAAATTCAAAATTTCAAAATTTTAAAATTTCAAAATTTTAATATTTCAAAACTTCAAAATTTCAAAATTTTAAAAATTTCAAAATTTCAAAATTTCAAAAATTTCAAAATTTCAAAATTTTAAAAATTCAATATTTCAAAATTCCAAAATTTCAAAACTTTAAAATTTCAAAATTTCAAAATTTCAAAATTTCAAAATTTCAAAATTTCAAGATTTCAAAATTTCAAAATTTCAAAATTTCAAAATTTCAAAATTTCAAAATTTCAAAATTTCAAAATTTCAAAATTTCAAAATTTCAAAATTTCAAAATTTCAAAAATTCAAAATTTCAAAATTTTTAAATTTCAAAATTTCAAAACTTTAAAATTTCAAAATTTCAAAATTTCAAAATTTCAAAATTTTAAACTTTCAAAATTTGAAAATTTCAAAATTTTAAAATTTTAAAATTTCTAAATTTCTAAATTTCTAAATTTCTAAATTTCTAAATTTCTAAATTTCTAAATTTCTAAATTTCTAAATTTCTAAATTTCTAAATTTCTAAATTTCTAAATTTCTAAATTTCTAAATTTCTAATTTTCTAAATTTCAAAATTTCTAAATTTCTAAATTTCTAAAAAATTTGAAAATTTCAAAATTTCAAAATTTCAAAATTTCAAAATTTCAAAATTTCAAAATTTCAAAATTTCAAAATTTCAAAATTTCAAAATTTCAAAATTTCAAAATTTCAAAATTTCAAAATTTCAAAATTTCAAAATTCCAAAACTTCAAAATTTCAAAAATTTCAAAATTTTTAAAATTCAAAATTTCAAAACTTCAAAATTTCAAAATTCCAAAATTTCAAAATTTCAAAATTTCTAAATTTCAAAATTTCAAAATTTCAAAATTTCAAAATTTCAAAATTTCAAAATTTCAAATTTCAAAATTTCAAAATTTCAAATTTCAAAATTTCAAAATTTCAAAATTTCAAAATTTCAAAATTTCAAAATTTCAAAATTTCAAAATTTCAAAATTTCAAAATTTCAAAATTTCAAAATTTCAAAATTTCAAATTTCAAAATTTCAAAATTCGAATTTCGAAATTTCAGAATTTCAAAATTTCATCAAAATTTCAAAATTTCAAAATTTCAAAATTTTAAAATATCAAAATTTCAAAATTTCAAAATTTCAGAATTTCAAAATTTCAAAATTTCAAAATTTCAAAATTTCAAAATTTCAAAATTTCAAAATTTCAAAATTTCAAAATTTCAAAATTTCAAAATTTCAAAATTTCAAAATTTCAAAATTTCAAAATTTCAAAATTTCAAAATTTCATAATATCAAAATTTCAAAATTTCAAAATTTCAAAATTTCAAAATTTCAAAATTTCAAAATTTCAAAATTTCAAATTTCAAAATTTCAAAATTTCAAAATTTTAAAATTTCAAATTTCAAAATTTCAAAATGTCTATATTTCTAAATTTGTAAATTTCTAAATTTCTAAATTTCTAGATTTCTAAATTTCTAAATTTCTAAATTTCAAAATTTCAAAATTTCAAAGTTTCTAAATTTTAAAATTTCTAAATTTCTAAATTTCTAGATTTCTAAATTTCTAAATTTCTAAATTTCAAAATTTCAAAATTTCAAAATTTCAAAATTTCAAAATTTCAAAATTTCAAAATTTCAAAATTTCAAAATTTCAAAATTTAAAAATTCAAAATTTCAAATTTCAATATTTCAAAATTTCAAAATTTCAAAATTTTAAAATTTCAAAATTTCGAAATTTCAAAATTTCAAAATTTCAAAATTTCAAAATTTCAAAATTTCAAAATTTCAAAATTTCAAAATTTCAAAATTTCAAAATTTCAAAATTTCAAAATTTCAAAATTCAAAATTTCAAAATTTCAAAACTTCAAAATTTCAAAATTTCAAAATTTCAAAACTTCAAAATTTCAAAATTTCAAAATTTCAAAATTTCAAAATTCCAAAATTTCAAAATTTCAAAATTTCAAAATTTCAAAATTTCAAAATTTCAAAATTTCAAAATTTCAAAATTTCAAAATTTCAAAATTTCAAATTTCAAAATTTCAAAATTTCAAAATTTCAAAATTTCAAAATTTCAAAATTTCAAAATTTCAAAATTTCAAAATTTCAAAATTTCAAAATTTCAAAATTTAAAAATTTCAAAATTTCAAAATTTCGAAATTTCAAAATTACAAAATTTCAAAATTTCAAAATTTCAAAATTTCAAAATTTCAAAATTTCAAAATTTCAAAATTTCAAAATTTCAAAATTTCAAAATTTCAAAATTTCAAAATTTCAAAATTTCAAAATTTCAAAATTTCGAAATTTCAAAATTTCAAAATTTCAAAATTTCAATATTTCACAATTTCAAAATTTCAAAATTTCAAAATTTCAAAATTATAAAATTTCAAAATTTCAAAATTTCAAAATTTCAAAATTTCAAAATTTAAAAATTTAAAAATTTAAAAATTTCAAAATTTCAAAATTTCAAAATTTCAAAATTTCAAAATTTCAAAATTTTAAAATTTCAAAATTTCAAAATTTCAAAATTTCAAAATTTCAAAATTTCAAAATTTCAAAATTTCAAAATTTCAAAATTTCAAAATTTCAAAATTTCAAAATTTCAAATTTCAAAATTTCAAAATTTCAAAATTTCAAAATTTCAAAATTTCAAAATTTCAAAATTTCAAAATTTCAAAATTTCAAAATTTCAAAATTTCAAAATTTCAAAATTTCAAAATTTCAAAATTTCAAAATTTCAAAATTTCAAAATTTCAAAATTTCAAAATTTCAAAATTTCAAAATTTCAAAATTTCAAAATTTCAAAATTTCAAAATTTCAAAATTTCAAAATTTCAAAATTTCAAAATTTCAAAATTGCAAAATTTCAAAATTTCAAAATTTCAAAATTTCAAAATTTCAAAATTTCAAAATTTAAAAATGTCAAAATTTCAAAATTTCAAAATTTTAAAATTTCAAAATTTCAAAAATTTAAAAATTCAAAATTTCAAAATTTTAATATTTCAAAATTTCAAAATTTCAAAATTTCAAAATTTCAAAATTTCAAAATTTCAAATTTCAAAATTTCAAAATTTCAAAATTTCAAAATTTCAAAATTTCAAAATTTCAAAATTTCAAAATTTCAAAATTTCAAAATTTCAAAATTTCAAAATTTCAAAATTTCAAAATTTCAAAATTCAAAATTTCAAAATTTCGAAATTTCAAAATTTCAAAATTTCAAAATTTCAAAATTTCAAAATTTCAAAATTTCAAAATTTCAAAATTTCAAAATTTCAAAATTTCAAAATTTCAAAATTTCAAAATTTCCAAATTTCAAGATTTCAAAATTTCGAAATTTCAAAATTTCAAAATTTCAAAATTTCAAAATTTCAAAATTTCAAAATTTTAAAATTTCAAAATTTCAAAATTTCAAAATTTCAAAATTTCAAAATTTCAAAATTTCAAAATTTCAAAATTTCAAAAAAATTTCAAACTTTCAAAATTTCAAAATTTCAAAATTTCAAAATTTCAAAATTTCAAAATTTCAAAATTTCAAAATTTCAAAATTTCAAAATATCAAAATTTCAAAATTTCAAAATTTCAAAATTCCAAATTTTCAAATTTCAAAATTTCAAAAAATTAAAATTTTAAAATTTCAAAATTTTACAATTTCAAGATTTCAAAATTTCAAAACTTCAAAATTTCAAAATTTCAAAATTTCGAAATTTCAAAATTTCAAAATTTCGAAATTTCAAAATTTCAAAATTTCAAAATTTCAAAACTTCAAAATTTCAAAATTTTGAAATTTCAAAATTCCAAAATGTGAAAATTTTAAAATTTAGAAATTTGAAAATTTGAAAATTTGAAAATTTGAAAATTTAAAAATTTGAAAATTTGAAAATTTGAAAATTTGAAAATTT
>CATPCP010000014.1:0-44054 GCA_955652365.1 Eristalinus aeneus
ATTGAAATTTTGAAATTTTGAAATTTTGAAATTTTGAAATTTTGAAATTTTGAAATTTTGAAATTTTGAAATTTTGAATTTTTAAAATTTTGAAATTTTGAAATTTTGAAATTTTGTAATCTTGTAATTTTGAAATTTTGAAATTTTGAAATTTTGAAATTTTGAAATTTTGAAATTTTGAAATTGTGAAATTTTGAAATTTTGAAATTTTGAAATTTTGAAATTTTGAAATTTTGTAATTTTGAAATTTGGAAATTTTAAATTTTGAAATTTTGACATTTTGAAGTTTTGAAGTTTTGATTTTCTGAAATTTTTAAATTTTTAAATTTTGAAGTTTTTAAATTTTGAAATTTTGAAATTTTGAAATTTTGAAATTTTGAAATTTTGAAATTTTGAAATTTTGAAATTTTGAAATTTTGAAATTTTAAAATTTTGAAATTTTGAAATTTGAAATTTTAAAATTTTGAAATTTTGAAATTTTGATGTTCTGAAATTTTAAAATTTTGAAATTTTAAACTTTTGAAATTTTGAAATTCTGAAATTTTGAATATTGAAATTTTGAAATTTTGAAATTTGAAATTTTGAAATTTTGAAATTTTGAAATTTTGAAATTTTGAAATTTTGAAATTTTGACATTTGACATTTGAAGATTTTGAATTTTGAAAGTTTGAAATTTTTAAATTTTTAAATTTTGAAATTTCGAAATTTTGAAATTTTGAAATTTTGAAATTTTGAAATTTTGAAATTTGAAATTTTGAAATTTTAAAATTTTGAAATTTTAAGATTTTGAAATTTTGAAATTTTGAAATTTTGAAATATTGACATTTGACATTTGAATATTTGAAATTTTGAAATTTTGAAATTTTGAAATTTTGAAATTTTGAAATTTTGAAATTTTGAAATTTTGAAATTTTGAAATTTGAAATTTCGAAATTTTAAAATTTTGAAATTTTGAAGTTCTGAAATTTTGAAATTTTGAAATTTTGAAATTTTGAAATTTTGAAATTTCGAAATTTTGAAATTTCGAAATTTTAAAATTTTGAAATTTTGAAGTTCTGAAATTTCGAATTTTGAAATTTTGAAATTTTGAAATTTTGAAATTTTGAAATTTTGAAATTTTGAAATTTTGAAATTTTGAAATTTTGAAATTTTGAAATTTTGAAATTTTGAAGTTCTGAAATTTTGAAATTTTGAATTTTGAAATTTTGAAATTTTGAAGTTTTGAAATTTTGAAATTTTGAAATTTTGAAATTTTGAAATTTTGAAATTTTGAAATTTTGAAATTTTGAAATTTTGACATTTGACATTTGGATATTTGAAATTTTGAAATTTTGAAATTTTGAAATTTTGAAATTTTGAAATTTTGAAATTTTGAAATTTTGAAATTTTGAAATTTTGAAATTTTGAAATTTTGAAATTTTGAAATTTTGAAATTTTGAAATTTTGAAATTTTGAAATATTGAAATTTTGAAATTTTGAAATTTTGAAATTTTGAAATTTTGAAATTTTGAAATTTCGAAATTTTGAAATTTTGAAATTTTGAAATTTTGAAATTTTGAAATTTTGAAATTTTGAAATTTTGAATTTTGAAATTTTGAAATTTTAAAATTTGAAATTTTGAAATTTTGAAAATTTGAATTTTTGAAATTCTGACATTTTGAAATTTTAAAATTTTTAAAATTTAAAATTTTGAAATTTTGAAATTTTGAAATTTTGAAGATTTTGAAATTTTGAAATTTTGAATTTTGAAATTTTGAAATTTTGAAATTTTGAAATTTCGAAATTTTGATATTGTGAAATTTTGAAATTTTGAAATTTTGAAATTTTGAAGTTTTGAAATTTTGAAATTTTGAAATTTTGAAATTTTGACATTTTGACACTTTAAATATTTGAAATTTTGAAATTTTTAAGTTTTGAAATTTTGGAATTTTGAAATTTTGAAATTTTAAAATTTGAAATTTTGAAATTTTTAGATTTTAAAATTTTGAAATTTTGAAATTTTGAAATTTTGAAATTTTGAAATTTTGAAATTTTGAAAATTTGAAATTTTGAAATTTTGAAATTTTGAAATTTTGAAATTTTGAAATTTTAAAATTTTGCAATTTTGAAATTTTGAAAACTTGAATTTTTGAAATTCTGAAATTTTGAAATTTTGAAATTTTTAAAATTAAAAATTTTGAAATTTTGAAATTTTGAAGTTTTGGAGTTTTGAAATTTTGGAATTTTGAAATTTTGAAATTTTGAAATTTCGAAATTTTTAAATTTTGAAATTTTGAAATTTTGAAATTTTGAATTTTTAAAATTTTGAAATTTTGAAATTTTGAAATTTTGAAATTTTGAAATTTTGAAATTTTGAAATTTTGAAATTTTGAAATTTTGAAATTTTGAAATTTTGAAATTTTGAAATTTTGAAATTTTGAAATTTTGAAATTTTGAAATTTTGAAATTTTGAAATTTTGAAATCTTGAAATTTTAAAATTTTGAAATTTTGAAATTTTGAAATTTTGAAATTTTGAAATTTTGAAATTTTGAAATTTTGAAATTTTGAAATTTTGAAATTTTGAAATTTTGAAATTTTGAAATTTTGAAATTTTGAAATTTTGAAATTTTGAAATTTTGAAATTTTAAATTTTGAAATTTTGAAATTTTGAAATTTTGAAATTTTGAAATTTTGAAATTTTGAAATTTTGAAATTTTGAAATTTTGAAATTTTGAAATTTTGAAATTTTGAAATTCTTAAATTTTGAAGTTTTGAAATTTTGAAATTTTGAAATTTTGAAATTTTGAAATTTCGAAATTTTAAAATTTTGAAATTTTGAAATTTTGAAGTTCTGAAATTTTGAAATTTTGAAATTTTGAAATTTTGAAATTTTGAAATTTTGAAATTTTGAAATTTTGAAATTTTGAAGTTCTGAAATTTTGAAATTTTGAAATTTTGAAATTTTGAAATTTTGAAGTTTTGAAATTTTGAAATTTGAAATTTTGAATTTTGAAATTTTGAAATTTTGAAATTTTGAAATTTTGACATTTGACATTTGGATATTTGAAATTTTGAGATTTTGAAATTTTGAAATTTTGAAATTTTGAAATTTTGAAATTTTGAAATTTTGAAATTTTGAAATTTTGAAATTTTGAAATTTTGAAATATTGAAATTTTGAAATTTTGAAATTTTGAAATTTTGAAATTTTGAAATTTTGAAATTTTGAAATTTTGAAATTTTGAAATTTTGAAATTTTGAAATTTTGAAATTTTGAAATTTTGAAATTTTGAAATTTTGAAATTTTGAATTTTTAAAATTTTGAAATTTTGAAATTTTGAAATTTTGTAATCTTGTAATTTTGAAATTTTGAAATTTTGAAATTTTCAAATTTTGAAATTTTGAAATTTTGAAATTTTGAAATTGTGAAATTCTGAAATTTTTAAATTTTGAAATTTTGAAATTTTGAAATTTTGAAATTTTGTAATTTTGAAATTTTGAAGTTTTAAAATTTTGAAACTTTGAAATTTTGAAATTTTGAAATTTTGATTTTCTGAAATTTTTAAATTTTTAAATTTTGAAGTTTTTAAATTTTGAAATTTTGAAATTTTAAAATTTTGAAATTTTGAAATTTTGAAATTTTGAAATTTTGAAATTTTGAAATTTTGAAATTTTGAAATTTTGAAATTTTGAAATTTTGAAATTTTAAAATTTTGAAATTTGGAAATTTTGAAATTTTAAAATTTTGAAATTTTGAAATTTTGAAGTTCTGAAATTTTAAAATTTTGAAATTTTGAACTTTTGAAATTTTGAAATTCTGAAATTTTGAAATTTTGAAATTTTGAAATTTTGAAATTTTGAAATTTTGAAATTTTGAAATTTTGACATTTGACATTTGAAGATTTGAAATTTTGAAAGTTTGAAATTTTGAAATTTTGAAATTTCGAAATTTTGAAATTTTGAAATTTTGAAATTTTGAAATTTGAAATTTTGAAATTTTGAAATTTTTAAATTTTAAGATTTTGAAATTTTGAAATTTTGAAATTTTGACATTTGACATTTGAATATTTGAAATTTTGAAATTTTGAAATTTTGAAATTTTGAAATTTTGAAATTTTGAAATTTTGAAATTTTGAAATTTTGAAATTTTGAAATTTTGAAATTTTGAAATTTTGAAATTTTAAAATTTTTAAATTTTGAAATTTTGAAATTTTGTAATCTTGTAATTTTGAAATTTTGAAATTTTGAAATTTTGAAATTTTGAAATTTTGAAATTTTGAAATTTTGAAATTTTGAAATTTTGAAATTTTGAAATTTTGAAATTTTGAAATTTTGAAATTTTGAAATTTTGAAATTTTGAAATTTTGAAATTTTGAAATTTTGAAATTTTGAAATTTTGAAATTTTGAAATTTTGAAATTTTGAAATTTTGAAATTTTGAAATTTTGAAATTTTGAAATTTTGAAATTTTGAAATTTTGAAATTTTGAAATTTTGAAATTTTGAAATTTTGAAATTTTGAAATTTTAAAATTTTGAAATTTTGAAATTTTGAAATTTTGAAATTTTGAAATTTTAAAATTTTGAAATTTTGAAATCTTGAAATTATGGATTTTTGAAATTTTTAAATTTCGAAATTTTCGAATTTTGAAATTTTGAAATTTTTGAATTTTGAAATTTTGAAATTTTTATATTTCGAAATTTTGAAATTTTGAAATTTTGAAATTTTGAAATTTTGAAATTTTAAAATTTTGAAATTTTGAAATTTTGAAATTTTGAAATTTTGAAATTTTAAAATTTTGAAATTTCGAAATTTTGAAATTTTGAAATTTTAAAATTTTGAAATTTTGAAATTTTGAAAATTTGAATTTTTGAAATTCTGAAATTTTGAAATTTTAAAATTTTTAAAATTTAAAATTTTTAAATTTTGAAATTTTTAAATTTTTAAATTGTGAAATTTTGAAATTTTGAAATTTTGAAATTTTGAAATTTTAAAATTTTGAAATTTTGAAATTTTAAAATTTTGAAATTTTGAATTTTGAAATTTTGAAGTTTTGAAATTTTGACATTTTGACATTTTGACACTTTAAATATTTGAAATTTTGAAATTTTGAAATTTTGAAATTTTAAAATTTTGAAATTTTGAAATTTTGAAATTTTGAAATTTTGAAATTTTGAAATTTTGAAATTTTGAAATTTTGAAATTTTGAAATTTTAAAATTTTGAAATTTTGAAATTTTGAAAATTTGAATTTTTGAAATTCTGAAATTTTGAAATTTTAAAATTTTTAAAATTTAAAATTTTGAAATTTTGAAATTTTGAAATTTTGAAATTTTGAAATTTTGAAATTTTGAAATTTTGAAATTTCGAAATTTTGATATTGTGAAATTTTGAAATTTTGAAATTTTGAAATTTTGAAGTTTTGAAATTTTGAAATTTTGAAATTTTTACATTTTGACACTTTAAATATTTGAAATTTTGAAATTTTGAAATTTTTAAGTTTTGAAATTTTGGAATTTTGAAATTTTGAAATTTTAAAATTTTGAAATTTTGAAATTTTGAAATTTTGAAATTTTGAAATTTTGAAATTTTGAAATTTTGAAATTTTGAAATTTCGAAATTTTGATATTGTGAAATTTTGAAATTTTGAAATTTTGAAATTTTGAAGTTTTGAAATTTTGAAATTTTGAAATTTTTACATTTTGACACTTTAAATATTTGAAATTTTGAAATTTTGAAATTTTTAAGTTTTGAAATTTTGGAATTTTGAAATTTTGAAATTTTAAAATTTTGAAATTTTGAAATTTTTAGATTTTAAAATTTTGAAATTTTGAAATTTTGAAATTTTGAAATTTTGAAATTTTGAAATTTTAAAATTTTGCAATTTTGAAATTTCGAAAACTTGAATTTTTGAAATTCTGAAATTTTGAAATTTTTAAATTTTTAAAATTAAAAATTTTGAAATTTTGAAATTTTGAAGTTTTGGAGTTTTGAAATTTTGGAATTTTGAAATTTTGAAATTTTGAAATTTCGAAATTTTTAAATTTTGAAATTTTGAAATTTTGAAATTTTGAATTTTTAAAATTTTGAAATTTTGAAATTTTGAAATTTTGAATTTTGAAATTTTGAGATTTTCAAATTTTGAAATTTTGAAATTTTGAAATTTTAAAATTTTGAAATTTTGGAATTTTGAAATTTTGAAATTTTAATATTTTGAAATTTTGAAATTTTGAAATTTTGAAATTTTGAAATTTTGAAATTTTAAAATTTTGAAATTTTGAAATTTTGAAATTTTAAAATTTTGAAATTTTTAAACTTTGAAATTTTGAAATTTTGAAATTTTAAAACTTTGAAATTTTGAAATTTTGAAATTTTGAAATTTTGAGATTCTGAAATTTTTAATTTTTTTAATTTTTAAAATTTAAAATTTTTAAATTTTTAAATTTTTAAAATCTAAAATTTATAAATTTTTAAATTTTCAAATTTTTAAATTTCGAAATTTTGAAATTTTAAAATTTTGAAATTTTGAAATTTTAAAATTTTGAAATTTTGAAATTTTGAAATTTCGAAATTTTGAAATTTTGAAATTTTAAAATTTTGAAGTTTTGAAATTTTGAAATTTTAAAATTTTGAAATTTTAAAATTTTGAGATTTGAAATTTTGAATTTTTGAAATTTTGAAATTTTGAAATTTTGAAATTTTGAAATTTTAAAATTTTGAAATTTTGAAATTTTGAAATTTCTATATTTTGAAATTTTGAAATTTTGACATTTTGAAACTTTGAAATTTTGAAATTTTGAAATTTTGAAATTTTGAAATTTTGTAATTTTGAAATTTTGAAATTTTGAAATTTTGAAATTTTGAAATTTTGAAATTCTGAAATTTTTAAATTTTTAAATTTTGAAGTTTTGAAATTTTGAAATTTTGAAATTTTGAAATTTTGAAATTTCGAAATTTTAAAATTTTGAAATTTTGAAGTCCTGAAATTTTGAAATTTTGAAATTTTGAAATTTTGAAATTTTGAAATTTTGAAATTTTGAAATTTTGAAATTTTGAAATTTTGAAATTTTGAAGTTCTGAAATTTTGAAATTTTGAAATTTTGAAATTTTGAAATTTTGAAATTTTGAAGTTTTGAAATTTTGAAATTTTGAAATTTTGAAATTTTGACATTTGACATTTGGATATTTGAAATTTTGAAATTTTGAAATTTTGAAATTTTGAAATTTTGAAATTTTAAAATTTTGAAATTTTGAAATTTTGAAATTTTGAAATTTTGAAATTTTGAAATTTTGAAATTTTGAAATTTTGAAATTTTGAAATTTTGAAATTTTGAAATTTTGAAATTTTGAAATTTTGAAATTTTGAAATTTTGAAATTTTGAAATTTTGAAATTTTGAAATTTTGAAATTTTGAAATTTTGAAATATTGAAATTTTGAAATTTTGAAATTTTGAAATTTTGAAATTTTGAAATTTTGAAATTTTGAAATTTTGAAATTTTGAATTTTTAAAATTTTGAAATTTTGAAATTTTGAAATTTTGTAATCTTGTAATTTTGAAATTTTGAAATTTTGAAATTTTGAAATTTTGAAATTTTGAAATTTTGAAATTGTGAAATTTTGAAATTTTGAAATTTTGAAATTTTGAAATTTTGAAATTTTGTAATTTTGAAATTTGGAAATTTTAAAATTTTGAAATTTTGACATTTTGAAGTTTTGAAGTTTTGATTTTCTGAAATTTTTAAATTTTTAAATTTTGAAGTTTTTAAATTTTGAAATTTTGAAATTTTGAAATTTTGAAATTTTGAAATTTTGAAATTTTGAAATTTTGAAATTTTGAAATTTTGAAATTTTAAAATTTTGAAATTTTGAAATTTTGAAATTTTAAAATTTTGAAATTTTGAAATTTTGAAGTTCTGAAATTCTAAAATTTTGAAATTTTGAACTTTTGAAATTTTGAAATTCTGAAATTTTGAATATTGAAATTTTGAAATTTTGAAATTTTGAAATTTTGAAATTTTGAAATTTTGAAATTTTGACATTTGACATTTGAAGATTTTGAATTTTGAAAGTTTGAAATTTTGAAATTTTGAAATTTTGAAATTTCGAAATTTTGAAATTTTGAAATTTTGAAATTTTGAAATTTTGAAATTTTGAAATTTGAAATTTTGAAATTTTGAAATTTTGAAATTTTAAGATTTTGAAATTTTGAAATTTTGAAATTTTGAAATTTTGACATTTGACATTTGAATATTTGAAATTTTGAAATTTTGAAATTTTGAAATTTTGAAATTTTGAAATTTTGAAATTTTGAAATTTTGAAATTTTGAAATTTTGAAATTTCGAAATTTTAAAATTTTGAAATTTTGAAGTTCTGAAATTTTGAAATTTTGAAATTTTGAAATTTTGAAATTTTGAAATTTCGAAATTTTAAAATTTTGAAATTTTGAAGTTCTGAAATTTTGAAATTTTGAAATTTTGAAATTTTGAAATTTTGAAATTTTGTAATTTTGAAATTTTGAAATTTTGAAATTTTGAAATTTTGAAATTTTGAAATTCTGAAATTTTTAAATTTTTAAATTTTGAAGTTTTGAAATTTTGAAATTTTGAAATTTTGAAATTTTGAAATTTCGAAATTTTAAAATTTTGAAATTTTGAAATTTTAAAATTTTGAAATTTTGAAATTTTAAAATTTTGAAATTTTGAAATTTTGAAATTTCGAAATTTTGAAATTTTGAAATTTTAAAATTTTGAAGTTTTGAAATTTTGAAATTTTAAAATTTTGAAATTTTTAAATTTTGAGATTTGAAATTTTGAATTTTTGAAATTTTGAAATTTTGAAATTTTGAAATTTTGAAATTTTAAAATTTTGAAATTTTGAAATTTTGAAATTTCTATATTTTGAAATTTTGAAATTTTGACATTTTGAAACTTTGAAATTTTGAAATTTTGAAATTTTGAAATTTTGAAATTTTGTAATTTTGAAATTTTGAAATTTTGAAATTTTGAAATTTTGAAATTTTGAAATTCTGAAATTTTTAAATTTTTAAATTTTGAAGTTTTGAAATTTTGAAATTTTGAAATTTTGAAATTTTGAAATTTCGAAATTTTAAAATTTTGAAATTTTGAAGTCCTGAAATTTTGAAATTTTGAAATTTTGAAATTTTGAAATTTTGAAATTTTGAAATTTTGAAATTTTGAAATTTTGAAATTTTGAAGTTCTGAAATTTTGAAATTTTGAAATTTTGAAATTTTGAAATTTTGAAATTTTGAAGTTTTGAAATTTTGAAATTTTGAAATTTTGAAATTTTGACATTTGACATTTGGATATTTGAAATTTTGAAATTTTGAAATTTTGAAATTTTGAAATTTTGAAATTTTAAAATTTTGAAATTTTGAAATTTTGAAATTTTGAAATTTTGAAATTTTGAAATTTTGAAATTTTGAAATTTTGAAATTTTGAAATTTTGAAATTTTGAAATTTTGAAATTTTGAAATTTTGAAATTTTGAAATTTTGAAATTTTGAAATTTTGAAATTTTGAAATTTTGAAATATTGAAATTTTGAAATTTTGAAATTTTGAAATTTTGAAATTTTGAAATTTTGAAATTTTGAAATTTTGAATTTTTAAAATTTTGAAATTTTGAAATTTTGAAATTTTGTAATCTTGTAATTTTGAAATTTTGAAATTTTGAAATTTTGAAATTTTGAAATTTTGAAATTTTGAAATTGTGAAATTTTGAAATTTTGAAATTTTGAAATTTTGTAATTTTGAAATTTGGAAATTTTAAAATTTTGAAATTTTGACATTTTGAAGTTTTGAAGTTTTGATTTTCTGAAATTTTTAAATTTTTAAATTTTGAAGTTTTTAAATTTTGAAATTTTGAAATTTTGAAATTTTGAAATTTTGAAATTTTGAAATTTTGAAATTTTGAAATTTTGAAATTTTAAAATTTTGAAATTTTGAAATTTTGAAATTTTGAAATTTTAAAATTTTGAAATTTTGAAATTTTGAAGTTCTGAAATTCTAAAATTTTGAAATTTTGAACTTTTGAAATTTTGAAATTCTGAAATTTTGAATATTGAAATTTTGAAATTTTGAAATTTTGAAATTTTGAAATTTTGAAATTTTGAAATTTTGACATTTGACATTTGAAGATTTTGAATTTTGAAAGTTTGAAATTTTGAAATTTTGAAATTTTGAAATTTCGAAATTTTGAAATTTTGAAATTTTGAAATTTTGAAATTTTGAAATTTGAAATTTTGAAATTTTGAAATTTTGAAATTTTAAGATTTTGAAATTTTGAAATTTTGAAATTTTGAAATTTTGACATTTGACATTTGAATATTTGAAATTTTGAAATTTTGAAATTTTGAAATTTTGAAATTTTGAAATTTTGAAATTTTGAAATTTTGAAATTTTGAAATTTCGAAATTTTAAAATTTTGAAATTTTGAAGTTCTGAAATTTTGAAATTTTGAAATTTTGAAATTTTGAAATTTTGAAATTTCGAAATTTTAAAATTTTGAAATTTTGAAGTTCTGAAATTTTGAAATTTTGAAATTTTGAAATTTTGAAATTTTGAAATTTTGAAATTTTGAAGTTCTGAAATTTTGAAATTTTGAAATTTTGAAATTTTGAAGTTTTGAAATTTTGAAATTTTGAAATTTTGAAATTTTGAAATTTTGAAATTTTGAAATTTTGAAATTTTGAAATTTTGAAATTTTGAAATTTTGAAATTTTGAAATTTTGAAATTTTGAAATTTTGAAATTTTGACATTTGACATTTGGATATTTGAAATTTTGAAATTTTGAAATTTTGAAATTTTGAAATTTTGAAATTTTGAAATTTTGAAATTTTGAAATTTTGAAATTTTGAAATTTTGAAATTTTGAAATTTTGAAATTTTGAAATTTTGAAATTTTGAAATTTTGAAATTTTGAAATTTTGAAATTTTGAAATTTTGAAATATTGAAATTTTGAAATTTTGAAATTTTGAAATTTTGAAATTTTGAAATTTTGAAATTTTGAAATTTTGAAATTTTGAATTTTTAAAATTTTGAAATTTTGAAATTTTGAAATTTTGTAATCTTGTAATTTTGAAATTTTGAAATTTTGAAATTTTGAAATTTTGAAATTTTGAAATTTTGAAATTTTGAAATTTTGAAATTTTGAAATTGTGAAATTTTGAAATTTTAAAATTTTGAAATTTTGAAATTTTGAAATTTTGAAATTTTGTAATTTTGAAATTTGGAAATTTTAAAATTTTGAAATTTTGACATTTTGAAATTTTGAAATTTTGAAATTTTGAAATTTTGAAATTTTGAATTTTTAAAATTTTGAAATTTTGAAATTTTGAAATTTTGTAATCTTGTAATTTTGAAATTTTGAAATTTTGAAATTTTGAAATTTTGAAATTTTGAAATTTTAAAATTTTGAAATTTTGAAATTTTGAAATTTTAAAATTTTGAAATTTTGAAATTTTGAAGTTCTGAAATTTTAAAATTTTGAAATTTTGAACTTTTGAAATTTTGAAATTCTGAAATTTTGAAATTTTGAAATTTTGAAATTTTGAAATTTTGAAATTTTGAAATTTTGACATTTGACATTTGAAGATTTTGAATTTTGAAAGTTTGAAATTTTGAAATTTTGAAATTTTGAAATTTCGAAGTTTTGAAATTTTAAAATTTTGAAATTTTGAAATTTTGAAATTTGAAATTTTGAAATTTTAAAATTTTGAAATTTTGAAATTTTAAGATTTTGAAATTTTGAAATTTTGAAATTTTGACATTTGACATTTGAATATTTGAAATTTTGAAATTTTGAAATTTTGAAATTTTGAAATTTTGAAATTTTGAAATTTTGAAATTTTGAAATTTTGAAATTTTGAAATTTTGAAATTTTGAAATTTTGAAATTTTTAAATTTTAAAATTTTGAAGTTTTGAAAATTTGAATTTTTGAAATTCTGAAATTTTGGAATTTTAAAATTTTTAAAATTTAAAATTTTGAAATTTTGAAGTTTTGGAGTTTTGAAATTTTGGAATTTTGAAATTTTGAAATTTTGAAATTTTAATATTTTGAAATTTTGAAATTTTGAAATTTTGAAATTTTAGAATTTTGAAATTTTGAAATTTTAATATTTTGAAATTTTGAAATTTTGAAATTTTGAGATTTTCAAATTTTGAAATTTTGAAATTTTGAAATTTTGAAATTTTGAAATTTTAGAATTTTGAAATTTTGAAATTTTAATATTTTGAAATTTTGAAATTTTGAAATTTTGAAATTTTGAAATTTTAAAATTTTGAAATTTTGAAATTTTGAAATTTTAAAATTTTGAAATTTTGAAATTTTAGAATTTTGAAATTTTGAAATTTTAATATTTTGAAATTTTGAAATTTTGAAATTTTAATATTTTGAAATTTTGAAATTTTGAAATTTTGAAATTTTGAAATTTTGAAATTTTGAAATTTTAAAACTTTGAAATTTTGAAATTTTGAAATTTTGAGATTCTGAAATTTTTAATTTTTTTAATTTTTAAAATTTAAAATTTTTAAATTTTTAAATTTTTAAAATCTAAAATTTATAAATTTTTAAATTTTCAAATTTTTAAATTTCGAAATTTTGAAATTTTAAAATTTTGAAATTTTGAAATTTTGAAATTTCGAAATTTTGAAATTTTGAAATTTTAAAATTTTGAAGTTTTGAAATTTTGAAATTTTAAAATTTTGAAATTTTTAAATTTTGAGATTTGAAATTTTGAAATTTTGAAATTTTGAAATTTTGAAATTTTGAAATTTTGAAATTTTGAAATTTTAAAATTTTGAAATTTTGAAATTTCTATATTTTGAAATTTTGAAATTTTGAAATTTTGAAATTTTGAAATTTTGAAATTTTGAAATTTTGAAATTTTGAAATTTTGAAATTTCGAAATTTTAAAATTTTGAAATTTTGAAGTTCTGAAATTTTGAAATTTTGAAATTTTGAAATTTTGAAATTTTGAAATTTTGAAATTTTGAAGTTCTGAAATTTTGAAATTTTGAAATTTTGAAATTTTGAAATTTTGAAATTTTGAAATTTTGAAGTTTTGAAATTTTGAAATTTTGAAATTTTGAAATTTTGAAATTTTGAAATTTTGAAATTTTGAAATTTTGAAATTTTGACATTTGACATTTGGATATTTGAAATTTTGAAATTTTGAAATTTTGAAATTTTGAAATTTTGAAATTTTGAAATTTTGAAATTTTGAAATTTTGAAATTTTGAAATTTTGAAATTTTGAAATTTTGAAATTTTGAAATTTTGAAATTTTGAAATTTTGAAATTTTGAAATTTTGAAATTTTGAAATTTTGAAATTTTGAAATATTGAAATTTTGAAATTTTTAAAATTTTGAAATTTTGAAATTTTGAAATTTTGAAATTTTGAAATTTTGAAATTTTGAAATTTTGAATTTTTAAAATTTTGAAATTTTGAAATTTTGAAATTTTGTAATCTTGTAATTTTGAAATTTTGAAATTTTGAAATTTTGAAATTTTGAAATTTTGAAATTTTGAAATTTTGAAATTGTGAAATTTTGAAATTTTGAAATTTTGAAATTTTGAAATTTTGAAATTTTGAAATTTTGTAATTTTGAAATTTGGAAATTTTAAAATTTTGAAATTTTGACATTTTGAAATTTTGAAATTTTGATTTTCTGAAATTTTTAAATTTTTATATTTTGAAGTTTTTAAATTTTTAAATTTTGAAATTTTGAAATTTTGAAATTTTGAAATTTTGAAATTTTGAAATTTTAAAATTTTGAAATTTTGAAATTTTGAAATTTTAAAATTTTGAAATTTTGAAATTTTGATGTTCTGAAATTTTAAAATTTTGAAATTTTAAACTTTTGAAATTTTGAAATTCTGAAATTTTGAATATTGAAATTTTGAAATTTTGAAATTTTGAAATTTTGAAATTTTGAAATTTTGAAATTTTGAAATTTTGACATTTGACATTTGAAGATTTTGAATTTTGAAAGTTTGAAATTTTGAAATTTTTAAATTTTGAAATTTCGAAATTTTGAAATTTTGAAATTTTGAAATTTTGAAATTTTGAAATTTGAAATTTTGAAATTTTGAAATTTTGAAATTTTAAGATTTTGAAATTTTGAAATTTTGAAATTTTGAAATATTGACATTTGACATTTGAATATTTGAAATTTTGAAATTTTGAAATTTTGAAATTTTGAAATTTTGAAATTTTGAAATTTTGAAATTTCGAAATTTTAAAATTTTGAAATTTTGAAGTTCTGAAATTTTGAAATTTTGAAATTTTGAAATTTTGAAATTTTGAAATTTCGAAATTTTGAAATTTCGAAATTTTAAAATTTTGAAATTTTGAAGTTCTGAAATTTCGAAATTTTGAAATTTTGAAATTTTGAAATTTTGAAATTTTGAAATTTTGAAATTTTGAAATTTTGAAATTTTGAAGTTCTGAAATTTTGAAATTTTGAAATTTTGAAATTTTGAAATTTTGAAATTTTGAAGTTTTGAAATTTTGAAATTTTGAAATTTTGAAATTTTGAAATTTTGAAATTTTGAAATTTTGAAATTTTGAAATTTTGAAATTTTGAAATTTTGAAATTTTGAAATTTTGAAATTTTGAAATTTTGAAATTTTGAAATTTTGAAATTTTGAAATATTGAAATTTTGAAATTTTGAAATTTTGAAATTTTGAAATTTTGAAATTTTGAAATTTCGAAATTTTGAAATTTTGAAATTTTGAAATTTTGAATTTTTAAAATTTTGAAATTTTGAAATTTTGAAATTTTGTAATCTTGTAATTTTGAAATTTTGAAATTTTGAAATTTTGAAATTTTGAAATTTTGAAATTTTGAAATTTTGAAATTTTGAAATTTTGAAATTTTGAAATTGTGAAATTTTGAAATTTTGAAATTTTGAAATTTTGAAATTTTGAAATTTTGTAATTTTGAAATTTGGAAATTTTAAAATTTTGAAATTTTGACATTTTGAAATTTTGAAATTTTGATTTTCTGAAATTTTTAAATTTTTAAATTTTGAAGTTTTTAAATTTTGAAATTTTGAAATTTTGAAATTTTGAAATTTTGAAATTTTGAAATTTTGAAATTTTGAAATTTTGAAATTTTAAAATTTTGAAATTTTGAAATTTTGAAATTTTAAAATTTTGAAATTTTGAAGTTCTGAAATTTTTAAATTTTAAAATTTTGAACTTTTGAAATTTTGAAATTCTGAAATTTTGAAATTTTGAAATTTTGAAATTTTGAAATTTTGAAATTTTGAAATTTTGAAATTTTAAAATTTTGAAATTTTGAAATTTTGAAATTTTAAAATTTTGAAATTTTGAAATTTTGAAGTTCTGAAATTTAAAAATTTTGAAATTTTGAACTTTTGAAATTTTGAAATTCTGAAATTTTGAAATTCTGAAATTTTGAAATTTTGAAATTTTGAAATTTTGAAATTTCGAAATTTTGAAATTTTGAAATTTTGAAATTTTGAAATTTGAAATTTTGAAATTTTGAAATTTTGAAATTTTAAGATTTGGAAATTTTGAAATTTTGAAATTTTGACATTTGACATTTGAATATTTGAAATTTTGAAATTTTAAAATTTTGAAATTTTGAAATTTTGAAATTTTGAAATTTTGAAATTTTGAAATTTTGAAATTTTGAAATTTTGAAATTTTGAAATTTTGTAATCTTGTAATTTTTTGAAATTTTGAAATTTTGATGTTCTGAAATTTTAAAATTTTGAAATTTTGAACTTTTGAAATTTTGAAATTCTGAAATTTTGAATATTGAAATTTTGAAATTTTGAAATTTTGAAATTTTGAAATTTTGAAATTTTGAAATTTTGAAATTTTGACATTTGACATTTGAAGATTTTGAATTTTGAAAGTTTGAAATTTTGAAATTTTTAAATTTTGAAATTTCGAAATTTTGAAATTTTGAAATTTTGAAATTTTGAAATTTTGAAATTTGAAATTTTGAAATTTTGAAATTTTGAAATTTTAAGATTTTGAAATTTTGAAATTTTGAAATTTTGAAATTTTGACATTTGACATTTGAATATTTGAAATTTTGAAATTTTGAAATTTTGAAATTTTGAAATTTTGAAATTTTGAAATTTTGAAATTTTGAAATTTTGAAATTTCGAAATTTTAAAATTTTGAAATTTTGAAGTTCTGAAATTTTGAAATTTTGAAATTTTGAAATTTTGAAATTTTGAAATTTCGAAATTTTGAAATTTCGAAATTTTAAAATTTTGAAATTTTGAAGTTCTGAAATTTCGAAATTTTGAAATTTTGAAATTTTGAAATTTTGAAATTTTGAAATTTTGAAATTTTGAAGTTCTGAAATTTTGAAATTTTGAAATTTTGAAATTTTGAAATTTTGAAATTTTGAAATTTTGAAGTTTTGAAATTTTGAAATTTTGAAATTTTGAAATTTTGAAATTTTGAAATTTTGAAATTTTGAAATTTTGAAATTTTGACATTTGACATTTGGATATTTGAAATTTTGAAATTTTTAAATTTTGAAATTTTGAAATTTTGAAATTTTGAAATTTAGAAATTTTGAAATTTTGAAATTTTGAAATTTTTAAAATTTTGAAATTTTGAAATTTTGAAATTTTGAAATTTTGAAATTTTGAAATTTTGAAATTTTGAAATATTGAAATTTTGAAATTTTGAAATTTTGAAATTTTGAAATTTTGAAATTTTGAAATTTTGAAATTTTGAAATTTTGAAATTTTGAAATTTTGAAATTTTGAAATTTTGAATTTTTAAAATTTTGAAATTTTGAAATTTTGAAATTTTGTAATCTTGTAATTTTGAAATTTTGAAATTTTGAAATTTTGAAATTTTGAAATTTTGAAATTTTGAAATTTTGAAATTTTGAAATTTTGAAATTGTGAAATTTTGAAATTTTGAAATTTTGAAATTTTGAAATTTTGAAATTTTGAAATTTTGAAATTTTGAAATTTTGTAATTTTGAAATTTGGAAATTTTAAAATTTTGAAATTTTGACATTTTGAAATTTTGAAATTTTGATTTTCTGAAATTTTTAAATTTTTAAATTTTGAAGTTTTTAAATTTTGAAATTTTGAAATTTTGAAATTTTGAAATTTTGAAATTTTGAAATTTTGAAATTTTAAAATTTTGAAATTTTGAAATTTTGAAATTTTAAAATTTTGAAATTTTGAAGTGCTGAAATTTTAAAATTTTGAAATTTTGAACTTTTGAAATTTTGAAATTCTGAAATTTTGAAATTTTGAAATTTTGAAATTTTGAAATTTTGAAATTTTGAAATTTTGAAATTTTGAAATTTTGAAATTTTAAAATTTTGAAATTTTGAAATTTTGAAATTTTAAAATTTTGAAATTTTGAAATTTTGAAGTTCTGAAATTTTAAAATTTTGAAATTTTGAACTTTTGAAATTTTGAAATTCTGAAATTTTGAAATTCTGAAATTTTGAAATTTTGAAATTTTGAAATTTTGAAATTTCGAAATTTTGAAATTTTGAAATTTTGAAATTTTGAAATTTTGAAATTTGAAATTTTGAAATTTTGAAATTTTGAAATTTTGAAATTTTAAGATTTGGAAATTTTGAAATTTTGAAATTTTGACATTTGACATTTGAATATTTGAAATTTTGAAATTTTGAAATTTTAAAATTTTGAAATTTTGAAATTTTGAAATTTTGAAATTTTGAAATTTTGAAATTTTGAAATTTTGAAATTTTGAAATTTTGAAATTTTGAAATTTTGTAATCTTGTAATTTTGAAATTTTGAAATTTTGAAATTTTGAAATTTTGAAATTTTGAAATTTTGAAATTTTGAAATTTTGAAATTTTGAAATTTTGAAATTTTGAAATTTTGAAATTTTGAAATTTTGAAATTTTGAAATTTTGAAATTTTGAAATTTTGAAATTTTAAAATTTTGAAATTTTGAAATTTCGAAATTTTGAAATTTTGAAATTTTGAAATTTTGAAATTTTGAAATTTTGAAATTTTGAAATTTTGAAATTTTGAAATTTTGAAATTTTGAAATTTTGAAATTTTGAAATTTTGAAATTTTGAAATTTTAAAATTTTGAAATTTTAAAATTTTGAAATTTTGAAATTTTGAAATTTTGAAATTTTGAAATTTTGAAATTTTGAAATTTTGAAAATTTGAAATTTTGAAATTTTGAAATCTTGAAATTATGGATTTTTGAAATTTTTAAATTTCGAAATTTTCGAATTTTGAAATTTTGAAATTTTTGAATTTTGAAATTTTTATATTTTGAAATTTTGAAATTTTGAAATTTTGAAATTTTGAAATTTTAAAATTTTGAAATTTTGAAATTTTGAAATTTTGAAATTTTGAAATTTTAAAATTTTGAAATTTCGAAATTTTGAAATTTTGAAATTTTGAAATTTTGAAATTTTTAAATTGTGAAATTTTGAAATTTTGAAATTTTGAAATTTTGAAATTTTAAAATTTTGAAATTTTGAAATTTTGAAATTTTGAAATTTTGAAATTTTGAAGTTTTGAAATTTTGAAATTTTGAAATTTTGACATTTTGACACTTTAAATATTTGAAATTTTGAAATTTTGAAATTTTTAAGTTTTGAAATTTTGGAATTTTGAAATTTTGAAATTTTAAAATTTTGAAATTTTGAAATTTTGAAATTTTAAAATTTTGAAATTTTGAAATTTTGAAATTTTGAAATTTTGAAATTTTGAAATTTTGAAATTTTGAAATTTTGAAATTTTGAAATTTTGAAATTTTGAAATTTTGAAATTTTGAAATTTTAAAATTTTGAAATTTTGAAATTTTGAAAATTTGAATTTTTGAAATTCTGAAATTTTGAAATTTTAAAATTTTTAAAATTTAAAATTTTGAAATTTTGAAATTTTGAAATTTTGAAATTGTGAAATTTTGAAATTTTGAAATTTTGAAATTTTGAAATTTTGAAATTTTGAAATTTTGAAATTTTGAAATTTTGAAATTTTGAAATTTTGAAATTTTGAAATTTTGAAATTTTGAAATTTTGAAATTTTGAAATTTTGAAATTTTGAAATTTTGAAATTTTGAAATTTTGAAATTTTGAAATTTTGAAATCTTGAAATTATGGATTTTTGAAATTTTCGAATTTTGAAATTTTGAAATTTTTGAATTTTAAAATTTTGAAATTTTGAAATTTTTATATTTTGAAATTTTGAAATTTTGAAATTTTGAAATTTTGAAATTTTGAAATTTTGAAATTTTGAAATTTTGAAATTTTGAAATTTTGAAATTTTGAAATTTTGAAATTTTAAAATTTTGAAATTTCGAAATTTTGAAATTTTGAAATTTTGAAATTTTGAAATTTTTAAATTGTGAAATTTTGAAATTTTGAAATTTTGAAATTTTGAAATTTTGAAATTTTGAAATTTTGAAATTTTGAAATTTTGAAATTTTGAAATTTTGAAATTTTAAAATTTTGAAATTTTGAAATTTTGAAAACTTGAATTTTTGAAATTCTGAAATTTTGAAATTTTGAAATTTTTAAAATTTAAAATTTTGAAATTTTGAAATTTTGAAGTTTTGGAGTTTTGAAATTTTGGAATTTTGAAATTTTGAAATTTTGAAATTTCGAAATTTTTAAATTTTTAAATTTTTAAATTTTGAAATTTTGAAATTTTGAAATTTTGAAATTTTGAAATTTTGAAATTTTGAAATTTTGAAATTTTGAAATTTTGAAATTTTGAAATTTTGAAATTTTGAAGTTTTGAAATTTTGAAGTTTTGAAATTTTGAAATTTTGAAATTTTGAAATTTTGAAATTTTGAAATTTTGAAATTTTGAAATTTTAAAATTTTGAAATTTTGAAATTTTGAAATTTTGAAATTTTGAAATTTTGAAATTTTGAAATTTTGAAGTTTTGAAATTTTGAAGTTTTGAAATTTTGAAATTTTGAAATTTTGAAATTTTGAAATTTTGATTTTCTGAAATTTTTAAATTTTTAAATTTTGAAGTTTTTAAATTTTGAAATTTTGAAATTTTGACATTTGAAATTTGAAGATTTGAAATTTTGAAATTTTGAAATTTTGAAATTTTGAAATTTTGAAATTTGAAATTTTAAAGTTTTGAAATTTTGAAATTTTGAAGTTCTGAAATTTTAAAATTTTGAAATTTTGAACTTTTGAAATTTTGAAATTCTGAAATTTTGAAATTTTGAAATTTTGAAATTTTGAAATTTTGAAATTTTGAAATTTTGAAATTTTGACATTTGAAATTTGAAGATTTGAAATTTTGAAATTTTGAAATTTTGAAATTTTGAAATTTTGAAATTTGAAATTTCGAAATTTTGAAATTTTGAAATTTTGAAATTTTGAAATTTTGAAATTTTGAAATTTTGAAATTTTGAAATTTTGAAATTTTGAAATTTTGAAATTTTGAAATTTGAAATTTTGAAATTTTGAAATTTTGAAATTTTAAGATTTTGAAATTTTGAAATTTTGAAATTTTGACATTTGACATTTGAATATTTGAAATTTTGAAATTTGGAAATTTTGAAATTTTGAAATTTTGAAATTTTGAAATTTTGAAATTTTGAAATTTTGAAATTTTGAAATTTTGAAATTTTGACATTTTGAAATTTTGAAATTTTAAAATTTTTAAATTTTGAAATTTTGAAATTTTGTAATCTTGTAATTTTGAAATTTTGAAATTTTGAAATTTTGAAATTTTGAAATTTTGAAATTTTGAAATTTTGAAATTTTGAAATTTTGAAATTTTGAAATTTTGAAATTTTGAAATTTTGAAATTTTGAAATTTTGAAATTTTGAAATTTTGAAATTTTGAAATTTTGAAATTTTGAAATTTTGAAATTTTGAAATTTTGAAATTTTGAAATTTTGAAATTTTGAAATTTTGAAATTTTGAAATTTTGAAATTTTGAAATTTTGAAATTTTGAAATTTTGAAATTTTGAAATTTTGAAATTTTGAAATTTTGAAATTTTGAAATTTTGAAACTTTGAAATTTTAAAATTTTGAAATTTTGACATTTTGAAATTTTCAAATTTTGAAATTTTGAAATTTTGAAATTTTGAATATTTGAAATTTTGAAATTTTGAAATCTCGAAATTATGGATTTTTGAAATTTTTAAATTTCGAAATTTTCGAATTTTGAAATTTTGAAATTTTTGAATTTTGAAATTTTGAAATTTTTATATTTTGAAATTTTGAAATTTTGAAATTTTGAAATTTTGAAATTTTGAAATTTTGAAATTTTGAAATTTTGAAATTGTGAAATTTTTAAATTTTTAAATTTTGAAATTTTGAAATTTTGAAATTTTTAAATTTTGAAATTTTGAAATTTTGATATTGTGAAATTTTGAAATTTTGAAATTTTGAAATTTTGAAGTTTTGAAATTTTGAAATTTTGAAATTTTGACATTTTGACACTTTAAATATTTGAAATTTTGAAATTTTGAAATTTTTAAGTTTTGAAATTTTGGAATTTTGCAATTTTGAAATTTTAAAATTTTGAAATTTTGAAATTTTAAAATTTTGAAATTTTAAAATTTTGAAATTTTGAAATTTTGAAATTTTGAAATTTTGAAAATTTGAAATTTTGAAATTTTGAAATTTTGAAATTTTAAAATTTTGAAATTTTGAAATTTTGAAAATTTGAATTTTTGAAATTCTGAAATTTTGAAATTTTAAAATTTTTAAAATTTAAAATTTTGAAATTTTGAAGTTTTGGAGTTTTGAAATTTTGGAATTTTGAAATTTTGAAATTTTGAAATTTTGAAATTTTAATATTTTGAAATTTTGAAATTTTGAAATTTTAGAATTTTGAAATTTTGAAATTTTAATATTTTGAAATTTTGAAATTTTGAAATTTTGAGATTTTCAAATTTTGAAATTTTGAAATTTTGAAATTTTGAAATTTTGAAATTTTGAAATTTTCAAATTTTGAAATTTTGAAATTTTGAAATTTTAAAATTTTGAAATTTTGGAATTTTGAAATTTTGAAATTTTAATATTTTGAAATTTTGAAATTTTGAAATTTTGAAATTTTGAAATTTCGAAATTTTGAAATTTTGAAATTTTGAAATTTTGAAATTTTGAAATTTTGAAATTTTAAAATTTTGAAATTTTGAAATTTTGAAATTTTAAAATTTTGAAATTTTTAAACTTTGAAATTTTGAAATTTTGAAATTTTAAAACTTTGAAATTTTGAAATTTTGAAATTTTGAAATTTTGAAATTTTGAAATTTTGAGATTCTGAAATTTTTAATTATTTTAATTTTTAAAATTTAAAATTTTTAAATTTTTAAATTTTTAAATTTTTAAAATCTAAAATTTATAAATTTTTAAATTTTCAAATTTTTAAATTTCGAAATTTTGAAATTTTAAAATTTTGAAATTTTGAAATTTTGAAATTTCGAAATTTTGAAATTTTGAAATTTTAAAATTTTGAAGTTTTGAAATTTTGAAATTTTAAAATTTTTAAATTTTTAAATTTTGAGATTTGAAATTTTGAAATTTTGAAATTTTGAAATTTTGAAATTTTAAAATTTTGAAATTTTGAAATTTCTATATTTTGAAATTTTGAAATTTTGAAATTTTGACATTTTGAAACTTTGAAATTTTGAAATTTTGAAATTTTGAAATTTTGAAATTTTGAAATTTTGAAATTTTGAAATTTTGTAATTTTGAAATTTTGAAATTTTGAAATTTTGAAATTTTGAAATTTTGAAATTCTGAAATTTTGAAATTTTTAAATTTTGAAGTTTTGAAATTTTTAAATTTTGAAATTTTGAAATTTTGAAATTTCGAAATTTTAAAATTTTGAAATTTTGAAATTTTGAAGTTCTGAAATTTTGAAATTTTGAAATTTTGAAATTTTGAAATTTTGAAATTTTGAAATTTTGAAATTTTGAAATTTTGAAATTTTGAAATTTTGAAATTTTGAAATTTTGAAATTTTGAAATTTTGAAATTTTGAAATTTTGAAATTTTGAAGTTCTGAAATTTTGAAATTTTGAAATTTTGAAATTTTGAAATTTTGAAGTTTTGAAATTTTGAAATTTTGAAATTTTGAAATTTTGAAATTTTGAAATTTTGAAATTTTGAAATTTTGAAATTTTGAAATTTTGAAATTTTGAAATTTTGAAATTTTGAAATTTTGAAATTTTGACATTTGGCATTTGGATATTTGAAATTTTGAAATTTTGAAATTTTGAAATTTTGAAATTTTGAAATTTTGAAATTTTGAAATTTTGAAATTTTGAAATTTTGAAATTTTGAAATTTTGAAATTTTGAAATTTTGAAATTTTGAAATTTTGAAATATTGAAATTTTGAAATTTTGAAATTTTGAAATTTTGAAATTTTGAAATTTTGAAATTTTGAAATTTTGAAATTTTGAAATTTTGAGATTTTGAAATTTTGAAATTTTGAAATTTTGAAATTTTGAATTTTTAAAATTTTGATATTTTGAAATTTTGAAATTTTGTAATCTTGTAATTTTGAAATTTTGAAATTTTGAAATTTTGAAATTTTGAAATTTTGAAATTTTGAAATTGTGAAATTTTGAAATTTTGAAATTTTGAAATTTTGAAATTTTGAGATTTTGAAATTTTGAAATTTTGTAATTTTGAAATTTTGAAATTTTAAAATTTTGAAATTTTGAAATTTTGAAATTTTGAAATTTTGATTTTCTGAAATTTTTAAATTTTTAAATTTTGAAGTTTTTAAATTTTGAAATTTTGAAATTTTGAAATTTTGAAATTTTGAAATTTTGAAATTTTGAAATTTTGAAATTTTGAAATTTTGAAATTTTGAAATTTTGAAATTTTAAAATTTTGAAATTTTGAAATTTTGAAATTTTAAAATTTTGAAATTTTGAAATTTTGAAGTTCTGAAATTTTAAAATTTTGAAATTTTGAACTTTTGAAATTTTGAAATTCTGAAATTTTGAAATTTTGAAATTTTGAAATTTTGAAATTTTGAAATTTTGAAATTTGAAATTTTGAAATTTTGAAATTTTGAAATTTTGAAATTTGAAATTTTGAAATTTTGAAATTTTGAAATTTTAAGATTTTGAAATTTTGAAATTTTGAAATTTTGACATTTGACATTTGAAGATTTGAAATTTTGAAAGTTTGAAATTTTGAAATTTTGAAATTTTGAAATTTTGAAATTTCGAAATTTTGAAATTTTGAAATTTTGAAATTTTGAAATTTTGAAATTTGAAATTTTGAAATTTTGAAATTTTGAAATTTTAAGATTTTGAAATTTTGAAATTTTGAAATTTTGACATTTGACATTTGAATATTTGAAATTTTGAAATTTTGAAATTTTGAAATTTTGAAATTTTGAAATTTTGAAATTTTGAAATTTTGAAATTTTAAAATTTTGAAATTTTGAAATTTTGAAATTTTGAAATTTTGAAATTTTGAAATTTTAAAATTTTTAAATTTTGAAATTTTGAAATTTTGTAATCTTGTAATTTTAAAATTTTGAAATTTTGAAATTTTGAAATTTTGAAATTTTGGAATTTTGAAATTTTGAAATTTTGAAATTTTGAAATTTTGAAATTTTGAAATTTTGAAATTTTGAAATTTTGAAATTTTGAAATTTTGAAATTTTGATATTTTGAAATTTTGAAATTTTGAAATTTTGAAATTTTGAAATTTTGAAATTTTGAAATTTTGAAATTTTGAAATTTTGCAATTTTGAAATTTTTAAATTTTGAAATTTTGAAATTTTGAAATTTTAAAATTTTGAAATTTTGAAATTTTGAAGTTTTGAAATTTTGAAATTTTGAAATTTTGAAATTTTGAAAATTTGAAATTTTGAAATTTTGAAATCTTGGAATTATGGATTTTTGAAATTTTTAAATTTCGAAATTTTCGAATTTTGAAATTTTGAAATTTTTGAATTTTGAAATTTTGAAATTTTTATATTTTAAAATTTTGAAATTTTGAAATTTTGAAATTTTGAAATTTTAAAATTTTGAAATTTTGAAATTTTGAAATTTTGAAATTTTGAAATTTTGAATTTTTAAAATTTTGAAATTTCGAAATTTTGAAATTTTGAAATTTTGAAATTTTGAAATTTTGAAATTTTTAAATTGTGAAATTTTGAAATTTTGAAATTTTGAAATTTTAAAATTTTGAAATTTTGAAATTTTGAAATTTTGAAATTTTGAAATTTTGAAATTTTGAAGTTTTGAAATTTTGAAATTTTGAAATTTTGACATTTTGACACTTTAAATATTTGAAATTTTGAAATTTTGAAATTTTTAAGTTTTGAAATTTTGGAATTTTGAAATTTTGAAATTTTAAAATTTTGAAATTTTGAAATTTTGAAATTTTAAAATTTTGAAATTTTGAAATTTTGAAATTTTGGAATTTTGAAATTTTGAAATTTTGAAATTTTGAAATTTTGAAATTTTGAAATTTTGAAATTTTAAAATTTTAAAATTTTGAAATTTTGAAATTTTGAAAATTTGAATTTTTGAAATTCTGAAATTTTGAAATTTTAAAATTTTGAAATTTTGAAATTTTGAAATTTCGAAATTTTAAAATTTTTAAATTTTTAAATTTTGAAATTTTGAAATTTTGAAATTTTGAAATTTTGAAATTTTGAAATTTTGAAATTTTGAAATTTTGAAATTTTGAAATTTTGAAATTTTGAAATTTTGAAATTTTGAAACTTTGAAATTTTAAAATTTTGAAATTTTGACATTTTGAAATTTTGAAATTTTGAAATTTTGAAATTTTGAATATTTGAAATTTTGAAATTTTGAAATCTCGAAATTATGGATTTTTGAAATTTTTAAATTTCGAAATTTTCGAATTTTGAAATTTTGAAATTTTTGAATTTTGAAATTTTGAAATTTTTATATTTTGAAATTTTGAAATTTTGAAATTTTGAAATTTTGAAATTTTAAAATTTTGAAATTTTGAAATTTTGAAATTTTGAAATTGTGAAATTTTTAAATTTTTAAATTTTGAAATTTTGAAATTTTGAAATTTTTAAATTTTGAAATTTTGATATTGTGAAATTTTGAAATTTTGAAATTTTGAAATTTTGAAGTTTTGAAATTTTGAAATTTTGAAATTTTGACATTTTGACACTTTAAATATTTGAAATTTTGAAATTTTGAAATTTTTAAGTTTTGAAATTTTGGAATTTTGCAATTTTGAAATTTTAAAATTTTGAAATTTTGAAATTTTAAAATTTTGAAATTTTAAAATTTTGAAATTTTGAAATTTTGAAATTTTGAAATTTTGAAAATTTGAAATTTTGAAATTTTGAAATTTTGAAATTTTAAAATTTTGAAATTTTGAAATTTTGAAAATTTGAATTTTTGAAATTCTGAAATTTTGAAATTTTAAAATTTTTAAAATTTAAAATTTTGAAATTTTGAAGTTTTGGAGTTTTGAAATTTTGGAATTTTGAAATTTTGAAATTTTGAAATTTTGAAATTTTAATATTTTGAAATTTTGAAATTTTGAAATTTTAGAATTTTGAAATTTTGAAATTTTAATATTTTGAAATTTTGAAATTTTGAAATTTTGAGATTTTCAAATTTTGAAATTTTGAAATTTTGAAATTTTGAAATTTTGAAATTTTGAAATTTTGAAATTTTGAAATTTTGAAATTTTAAAATTTTGAAATTTTGGAATTTTGAAATTTTGAAATTTTAATATTTTGAAATTTTGAAATTTTGAAATTTTGAAATTTCGAAATTTTGAAATTTTGAAATTTTGAAATTTTGAAATTTTGAAATTTTAAAATTTTGAAATTTTGAAATTTTGAAATTTTAAAATTTTGAAATTTTTAAACTTTGAAATTTTGAAATTTTGAAATTTTAAAACTTTGAAATTTTGAAATTTTGAAATTTTGAAATTTTGAAATTTTGAGATTCTGAAATTTTTAATTTTTTTAATTTTTAAAATTTAAAATTTTTAAATTTTTAAATTTTTAAATTTTTAAAATCTAAAATTTATAAATTTTTAAATTTTCAAATTTTTAAATTTCGAAATTTTGAAATTTTAAAATTTTGAAATTTTGAAATTTTGAAATTTCGAAATTTTGAAATTTTGAAATTTTAAAATTTTGAAGTTTTGAAATTTTGAAATTTTAAAATTTTTAAATTTTTAAATTTTGAGATTTGAAATTTTGAAATTTTGAAATTTTGAAATTTTGAAATTTTAAAATTTTGAAATTTTGAAATTTCTATATTTTGAAATTTTGAAATTTTGAAATTTTGAAATTTTGAAATTTTGACATTTTGAAACTTTGAAATTTTGAAATTTTGAAATTTTGAAATTTTGAAATTTTGTAATTTTGAAATTTTGAAATTTTGAAATTTTGAAATTTTGAAATTTTGAAATTCTGAAATTTTGAAATTTTTAAATTTTGAAGTTTTGAAATTTTTAAATTTTGAAATTTTGAAATTTCGAAATTTTAAAATTTTGAAATTTTGAAATTTTGAAGTTCTGAAATTTTGAAATTTTGAAATTTTGAAATTTTGAAATTTTGAAATTTTGAAATTTTGAAATTTTGAAATTTTGAAATTTTGAAATTTTGAAATTTTGAAATTTTGAAATTTTGAAATTTTGAAATTTTGAAATTTTGAAATTTTGAAATTTTGAAATTTTGAAATTTTGAAATTTTGAAGTTCTGAAATTTTGAAATTTTGAAATTTTGAAATTTTGAAATTTTGAAGTTTTGAAATTTTGAAATTTTGAAATTTTGAAATTTTGAAATTTTGAAATTTTGAAATTTTGAAATTTTGAAATTTTGAAATTTTGAAATTTTGACATTTGACATTTGGATATTTGAAATTTTGAAATTTTGAAATTTTGAAATTTTGAAATTTTGAAATTTTGAAATTTTGAAATTTTGAAATTTTGAAATTTTGAAATTTTGAAATTTTGAAATTTTGAAATTTTGAAATTTTGAAATTTTGAAATTTTGAAATATTGAAATTTTGAAATTTTGAAATTTTGAAATTTTGAAATTTTGAAATTTTGAAATTTTGAAATTTTGAAATTTTGAAATTTTGAGATTTTGAAATTTTGAAATTTTGAAATTTTGAAATTTTGAAATTTTGAATTTTTAAAATTTTGATATTTTGAAATTTTGAAATTTTGTAATCTTGTAATTTTGAAATTTTGAAATTTTGAAATTTTGAAATTTTGAAATTTTGAAATTTTGAAATTTTGAAATTGTGAAATTTTGAAATTTTGAAATTTTGAAATTTTGAAATTTTGAGATTTTGAAATTTTGAAATTTTGTAATTTTGAAATTTTGAAATTTTAAAATTTTGAAATTTTGAAATTTTGAAATTTTGAAATTTTGATTTTCTGAAATTTTTAAATTTTTAAATTTTGAAGTTTTTAAATTTTGAAATTTTGAAATTTTGAAATTTTGAAATTTTGAAATTTTGAAATTTTGAAATTTTGAAATTTTAAAATTTTGAAATTTTGAAATTTTGAAATTTTAAAATTTTGAAATTTTGAAATTTTGAAGTTCTGAAATTTTAAAATTTTGAAATTTTGAACTTTTGAAATTTTGAAATTCTGAAATTTTGAAATTTTGAAATTTTGAAATTTTGAAATTTTGAAATTTTGAAATTTTAAAATTTTGAAATTTTGAAATTTTGACATTTGACATTTGAAGATTTGAAATTTTGAAAGTTTGAAATTTTGAAATTTTGAAATTTTGAAATTTTGAAATTTCGAAATTTTGAAATTTTGAAATTTTGAAATTTTGAAATTTTGAAATTTTAAATTTTGAAATTTTGAAATTTTGAAATTTTAAGATTTTGAAATTTTGAAATTTTGAAATTTTGACATTTGACATTTGAATATTTGAAATTTTGAAATTTTGAAATTTTGAAATTTTGAAATTTTGAAATTTTGAAATTTTGAAATTTTAAAATTTTGAAATTTTGAAATTTTGAAATTTTGAAATTTTGAAATTTTGAAATTTTAAAATTTTTAAATTTTGAAATTTTGAAATTTTGTAATCTTGTAATTTTAAAATTTTGAAATTTTGAAATTTTGAAATTTTGAAATTTTGGAATTTTGAAATTTTGAAATTTTGAAATTTTGAAATTTTGAAATTTTGAAATTTTGAAATTTTGAAATTTTGAAATTTTGAAATTTTGATATTTTGAAATTTTGAAATTTTGAAATTTTGAAATTTTGAAATTTTGAAATTTTGAAATTTTGAAATTTTGAAATTTTGAAATTTTGAAATTTTGAAATTTTGAAATTTTGAAATTTTGAAATTTTGAAATTTTGAAATTTTGAACTTTTAAAATTTTGAATTTTTAAAATTTTGAAATTTTGAAATTTTGAAATTTTGTAATCTTGTAATTTTGAAATTTTGAAATTCTGAAATTTTGAAATTTTGAAATTTTGAAATTTTGAAATTTTGAAATTTTGAAATTTTGACATTTGACATTTGAAGATTTGAAATTTTGAAATTTTGAAATTTTGAAATTTTGAAATTTTGAAATTTTGAAATTTTGAAATTTTGAAATTTTGAAATTTTGACATTTTGAAATTTTGAAATTTTGAAATTTTGAAATTTTGAAATTTTGAAATTTTGATATTTTAAAATTTTGAAATTTTGAAATTTTGAATTTTTTAAATTTTGAAATTTTGAAATTTTGAAATTTTGTAATCTTGTAATTTTGAAATTTTGAAATTTTGAAATTTTGAAATTTTGAAATTTTGAAATTTTGAAATTTTGGAATTTTGAAATTTTGAAGTTTTGAAATTTTGAAATTTTGAAATTTTGAAATTTTGAAATTTTGAAATTTTGAAATTTTGAAATTTTGAAATTTTGAAATTTTGAAATTTTGAAATTTTGAAATTTTGAAATTTTGAAATTTTGAAATTTTGAAATTTTGAAATTTTGAAATTTTGAAATTTTGAAATTTTGAAATTTTGAAATTTTGAAATTATGAAATTTTAAAATTTTGAAATTTTGAAATTTCGAAACTTTGAAATTTTGAAATTTTTAAATTTTGAAATTTTGACATTTTGACATTTTAAATATTTGAAATTTTGAAATTTTTAAATTTTGAAATTTGAAATTTTCAAAATTTTGAAATTTCGAAATTTTAAGATTTTGAAATTTTGAAATTTTGAAATTTTGAAATTTTGAAATTTTGAAATTTTGAAATTTTGAAATTTTGTAATCTTGTAATTTTGAAATTTTGAAATTTTGAAATTTTGAAATTTTGAAATTTTGAAATTTTGAAATTTTGAAATTTTGAAATTTTGAAATTTTGAAATTTTGAAATTTTGAAATTTTGAAATTTTGAAATTTTGAAATTTTGAAATTATGAAATTTTAAAATTTTGAAATTTTGAAATTTCGAAATTTTGAAATTTTGAAATTTTTAAATTTTGAAATTTTGACATTTTGACATTTTAAATATTTGAAATTTTGAAATTTTTAAATTTTGAAATTTGAAATTTTCAAAATTTTGAAATTTCGAAATTTTAAGATTTTGAAATTTTGAAATTTTGAAATTTTGAAATTTTGAAATTTTGAAATTTTGAAATTTTGAAATTTTGAAATTTTGAAATTTTGAAATTTTGAAATTTTGAAATTTTGAAATTTTGAAATTTTGAAATTTTGAAATTTTGAAATTTTGAAATTTTGAAATTTTGAAATTTTGAAATTTTGAAATTTTGAAATTTTGAAATTTTGAAATTTTGAAATTTTGAAATTTTGAAATCTTGAAATTTTGGATTTTTGAAATTTTGAAATTTTTAAATTTCGAAATTTTCGAATTTTGAAATTTTGAAATTTTTGAATTTTGAAATTTTGAAATTTTGAAATTTTTATAATTTGAAATTTTGAAATTTTGAAATTTTGAAATTTTAAAATTTTGAAATTTTGAAATTTTGAAATTTTGAAATTTTGAAATTTTGAAATTTTGAAATTTTGAAATTTTGGTATTGTGAAATTTTGAAATTTTGAAATTTTGAAATTTTGAAGTTTTGAAATTTTGAAATTTTGAAATTTTGACATTTTGACACTTTAAATATTTGAAATTTTGAAATTTTGAAATTTTTAAGTTTTGAAATTTTAGAATTTTGAAATTTTGAAATTTTGAAATTTTAAAATTTTGAAATTTTGAAATTTTGAAATTTTGAAATTTTGAACTTTTGAAATTTTGAAATTTTGAAATTCTGAAATTTTGAAATTTTGAAATTTTGAAATTTTGAAATTTTGAAATTTTGAAATTTTGAAATTTTGAAATTTTGACATTTGACATTTGAATATTTGAAATTTTGAAATTTTGAAATTTTAAAATTTTGAAATTTTGAAATTTTGAAATTTTGAAATTTTGAAATTTTGAAATTTTGAAATTTTGAAATTTTGAAATTTTGAAATTTTGAAATTTTGAAATTTTGAAATTTTGAAATTTTGAAATTTTGAAATTTTGAAATTTTGAACTTTTGAAATTTTGAATTTTTAAAATTTTGAAATTTTGAAATTTTGTAATCTTGTAATTTTGAAATTTTGAAATTTTGAAATTTTGAAATTTTGAAATTTTGAAATTTTGAAATTGTGAAATTTTGAAATTTTGAAATTTTGTAATTTTGAAATTTTGAAATTTTGAAATTTTGAAATTTTGAAATTTTGAAATTTTGAAATTTTGAAATTTTGAAATTTTGAAATTTTGAATTTCTGAAATTTTTAAATTTTTAAATTTTGAAGTTTTTGAATTTTGAAATTTTGAAATATTGAATTTCTGAAATTTTTAAATTTTTAAATTTTGAAGTTTTTAAATTTTGAAATTTTGAAATTTTGAAATTTTGAAATTTTGAAATTTTAAAATTTTGAAATTTTGAAATTTTGAAGTTCTGAAATTTTAAAATTTTGAAATTTTCAAATTTTCAAATTTTGAACTTTTGAAATTTTGAAATTTTGAAATTTTGAAATTTTGAAATTTTGAAATTTTGAAATTTTGACATTTGACATTTGAAGATTTGAAATTTTGAAATTTTGAAATTTTGAAATTTTGAAATTTTGAAATTTTGAAATTTTGAAATTTTGAAATTTTGAAATTTTGAAATTTTGAAATTTTGAAATTTTGAAATTTTGAAATTTTGACATTTTGAAATTTTGAAATTTTGAAATTTTGAAATTTTGAAATTTTGAAATTTTGAAATTTTGACATTTTGAAATTTTGAAATTTTGAAATTTTGAAATTTTGAAATTTTGAAATTTTGAAATTTTGAAATTTTGATATTTTAAAATTTTGAAATTTTGAAATTTTGATATTTTAAAATTTTGAAATTTTGAAATTTTGAAATTTTGAATTTTTAAAATTTTGAAATTTTGAAATTTTGAAATTTTGAAATTTTGTAATCTTGTAATTTTGAAATTTTGAAATTTTGAAATTTTGAAATTTTGAAATTTTGAAATTTTGAAATTTTGGAATTTTTAAATTTTAAATTTTGAAATTTTGAAATTTGAAATTTTGAAATTTTGAAATTTTGAAATTTTGAATTTTGAAATTTTGAAATTTTGAAATTTTGAAATTTGAAATTTTGAAATTTTGAATTTTGAAATTTTTAAATTTTGAAATTTTGAAATTTTGAAATTTCGAAATTTTAAAATTTTGAAATTTGAAATTTTGAAGTTCTGAAATTTTGAAATTTTGAAATTTTGAAATTTTGAATTTTGAAATTTTGAAATTTTGAAATTTTGAAATTTTGAAATTTTGAAATTTTGAAATTTTGAAATTTTGAAATTTTGAAATTTTGAAATTTTGAAATTTTGAAATTTTGAAATTTTGAAGTTCTGAAATTTTGAAATTTGAAATTTTGAAATTTTGAAATTTTGAAGTTTTGAAATTTTGAAATTTTGAAATTTTGAAATTTGAAATTTTGAAATTTTGAAATTTTGAAATTTTGAAATTTGAAATTTTGAAATTTTGAAATTTTGACATTTGACATTTGGATATTTGAAATTTTGAAATTTTGAAATTTTGAAATTTTGAAATTTTGAAATTTTGAAATTTTGAAATTTGAAATTTTGAAATTTTGAAATTTTGAAATTTTGAAATTTTGAAATTTTGAAATATTGAAATTTTGAAATTTTGAAATTTTGAAATTTTGAAATTTTGAAATTTTGAAATTTTGAAATTTTGAAATTTTGAAATTTTGAAATTTTGAGATTTTGAAATTTTGAAATTTTGAAATTTTGAATTTTGAATTTTAAAATTTTGATATTTTGAAATTTTGAAATTTTGTAATCTTGTAATTTTGAAATTTTGAAATTTTGAAATTTTGAAATTTTGAAATTTGAAATTTTGAAATTTTGAAATTGTGAAATTTTGAAATTTTGAAATTTTGAAATTTTGAGATTTTGAAATTTTGAAATTTTGTAATTTTGAAATTTGAAATTTTAAAATTTTGAAATTTTGAAATTTTGAAATTTTGAAATTTTGATTTTCTGAAATTTTTAAATTTTTAAATTTTGAAGTTTTTAAATTTTGAAATTTTGAAATTTTGAAATTTTGAAATTTTGAAATTTTGAAATTTTGAAATTTTGAAATTTTAAATTTTGAAATTTTGAAATTTTGAAATTTTAAAATTTTGAAATTTGAAATTTTGAAGTTCTGAAATTTTAAAATTTTGAAATTTTGAACTTTTGAAATTTTGAAATTCTGAAATTTGAAATTTTGAAATTTTGAAATTTTGAAATTTTAAAATTTTGAAATTTTGACATTTGACATTTGAAGATTTGAAATTTTGAAAGTTTGAATTTTGAATTTTGAAATTTTGAAATTTTGAAATTTCGAAATTTTGAAATTTTGAATTTTGAAATTTGAAATTTTGAAATTTGAAATTTTGAAATTTTGAAATTTTGAAATTTTAAGATTTTGAAATTTTGAAATTTTGAATTTTGACATTTGACATTTGATATTTGAAATTTTGAAATTTGAAATTTTGAAATTTTGAAATTTTGAAATTTTGAAATTTTGAAATTTTGAATTTTAAAATTTTGAAATTTTGAAATTTTGAATTTTGAATTTTGAAATTTTGAAATTTTAAAATTTTTAAATTTTGAAATTTTGAAATTTTGTAATCTTGTAATTTTAAATTTTGAAATTTGAAATTTTGAAATTTTGAAATTTTGGAATTTTGAAATTTTGAAATTTGAAATTTTGAAATTTGAAATTTTGAAATTTTGAAATTTTGAAATTTGAATTTTGAAATTTGATATTTTGAAATTTTGAATTTTGAAATTTTGAAATTTTGAAATTTTAAAATTTTGAAATTTTGAAATTTTGAAATTTTAAATTTTGAATTTTGAAATTTGAAGTTCTGAAATTTTAAAATTTTGAAATTTTGAACTTTTGAAATTTTGAAATTCTGAAATTTTGAAATTTTGAAATTTTGAAATTTTGAAATTTTAAATTTTGAAATTTTGACATTTGACATTGAAGATTTGAAATTTTGAAAGTTTGAAATTTTGAAATTTTGAAATTTTGAAATTTTGAAATTTTGAAATTTTGAAATTTTGAAATTTTGAAATTTTGAAATTTTGAAATTTGAAATTTTGAATTTGAATTTTGAAATTTTAAGATTTTGAATTTTGAAATTTTGAAATTTTGAAATTTTGAAATTTTGAATTTTAAATTTTGAAATTTTGAAATTTTGAAATTTTGAAATTTTGAAATTTTGAAATTTTGAAATTTTAAAATTTTGAAATTTTGAAATTTTGAAATTTGAAATTTTGAAATTTTGAAATTTTAAATTTTTAAATTTTGAATTTTGAAATTTTGTAATCTTGTAATTTTAAAATTTTGAAATTTGAAATTTTGAATTTTGGAATTTGAAATTTTGAAATTTTGAAATTTTGAAATTTTGAAATTTGAAATTTGAATTTTGAAATTTTGAAATTTTGATATTTGAAATTTTGAAATTTTGAAATTTTGAAATTTTGAAATTTGAATTTGAAATTTTGAAATTTGAAATTTGAATTTTGAAATTTTGAAATTTTGAAATTTTGAAATTTTGAAATTTTGAAATTTTGAACTTTTAAAATTTTGAATTTTTAAAATTTTGAAATTTTGAAATTTTGAAATTTGTAATCTTGTAATTTTGAAATTTGAATTCTGAAATTTTGAAATTTTGAAATTTTGAAATTTTGAAATTTTGAAATTTTGACATTTGACATTTGAAGATTTGAAATTTTGAAATTTTGAAATTTTGAAATTTTGAAATTTTGAAATTTTGAAATTTTAAATTTTGACATTTTGAAATTTTGAAATTTTGAAATTTTGAAATTTTGAAATTTTGAAATTTTGATATTTTAAAATTTTGAAATTTTGAAATTTTGAATTTTTTAAATTTTGAAATTTTGAAATTTTGAAATTTTGTAATCTTGTAATTTTGAAATTTTGAAATTTTGAAATTTTGAAATTTGAAATTTTGAAATTTTGAAATTTTGAAATTTTGAAATTTTGGAATTTTGAAATTTTGAAATTTTGAAATTTTGAAATTTTGAAATTTTGAAATTTTGAAATTTGAAATTTTGAAATTTTGAAATTTTGAAATTTGAAATTTTGAAATTTTGAAATTTTGAATTTTGAAATTTTGAAATTTTGAAATTTGAATTATGAAATTTTAAAATTTTGAAATTTTGAAATTTCGAAATTTTGAAATTTTGAAATTTTTAAATTTTGACATTTTGACATTTTAAATATTTGAAATTTTGAAATTTTTAAATTTTGAAATTTGAAATTTTCAAAATTTTGAAATTTCGAAATTTTAAGATTTTGAAATTTTGAAATTTTGAAATTTTGAAATTTGAAATTTTAAAATTTGAAATTTTGAAATTTTGAAATTTTGTAATCTTGTAATTTTGAAATTTTGAAATTTGAAATTTTGAAATTTGAAATTTTGAAATTTTGAAATTTTGAAATTTTGAAACTTTGAAATTTTGAAATTTTGAAATTTTGAAATTTTGAAATTATGAAATTTTAAAATTTTGAAATTTTGAAATTTCGAAATTTTGAAATTTTGAAATTTTTAAATTTTGAAATTTTGACATTTTGACATTTTAAATATTTGAAATTATGAAATTTTTAAATTTTGAAATTTGAAATTTTCAAAATTTTGAAATTTCGAAATTTTAAGATTTTGAAATTTTGAAATTTTGAAATTTTGAAATTTTGAAATTTTGAAATTTAAAATTTTGAAATTTGAAATTTTGAAATTTTGTAATCTTGTAATTTTGAAATTTTGAAATTTGAAATTTGAAATTTTGAAATTTTGAAATTTTGAAATTTTGAAATTTTGAAATTTTGAAATTTTGAAATTTGAAATTTTGAAATTTTGAAATTTTGAAATTTTGAAATTTTGAAATTTTGAAATTTTGAATTTTGAAATTTTGAAATTTTGAAATTTTGAAATTTTGAAATTTTGAAATTTTGAAATCTTGAAATTTTGGATTTTTGAAATTTTGAAAATTTTTAAATTTCGAAATTTTCGAATTTGAAATTTTGAAATTTTTGAATTTTGAAATTTTGAAATTTTGAAATTTTTATAATTTGAAATTTTGAATTTTGAAATTTTGAAATTTTAAAATTTTGAAATTTTGAAATTTTGAAATTTTGAATTTTGAAATTTTGAAATTTTGAAATTTTGGTATTGTGAAATTTTGAAATTTTGAAATTTTGAAATTTTGAAATTTTGAAGTTTTGAATTTTGAAATTTTGAAATTTTGACATTTGACACTTTAATATTTGAAATTTTGAAATTTTGAAATTTTTAAGTTTTGAAATTTTAGAATTTTGAAATTTTGAATTTTGAAATTTTAAAATTTTGAAATTTTGAAATTTTGAAATTTTGAAATTTTGAACTTTTGAAATTTTGAAATTTTGAAATTCTGAAATTTGAAATTTTGAAATTTTGAAATTTTGAAATTTTGAAATTTTGAAATTTTGAACTTTTGAAATTTTGAAATTTTGAAATTCTGAAATTTTGAAATTTTGAAATTTTGAAATTTTGAAATTTTGAAATTTTGAAATTTTGAAATTTTGACATTTGACATTTGAATATTTGAAATTTTGAAATTTTGAAATTTTGAAATTTTAAAATTTTGAAATTTTGAAATTTTGAAATTTTGAAATTTTGAAATTTTGAAATTTTGAAATTTTGAAATTTGAAATTTTGAAATTTTGAAATTTTGAAATTTGAAATTTTGAAATTTTGAAATTTTGAAATTTTGAAATTTTGAAATTTTGAACTTTTGAAATTTTGAATTTTAAAATTTTGAAATTTTGAAATTTTGTAATCTTGTAATTTTGAAATTTTGAAATTTTTAAATTTGAAATTTTGAAATTTTGAAATTTTGAAATTTTGAAATTTTGAAATTTTGAAATTGTGAAATTTTGAAATTTTGAAATTTTGAAATTTTGTAATTTTGAAATTTTGAAATTTTGAAATTTTGAAATTTTGAAATTTTGAAATTTTGAAATTTTGAAATTTTGAAATTTTGAAATTTTGAAATTTTGAAATTTTGAAATTTTGAAATTTTGAAATTTTGAATTTCTGAAATTTTTAAATTTTTAAATTTTGAAGTTTTTGAATTTTGAAATTTTGAAATATTGAATTTCTGAAATTTTTAAATTTTTAAATTTTGAAGTTTTTAAATTTTGAACTTTTGAAATTTTGAAATTTTGAAATTTTGAAATTTTAAAATTTTGAAATTTTGAAATTTTGAAGTTCTGAAATTTTAAAATTTTGAAATTTTCAAATTTTCAAATTTTGAACTTTTGAAATTTTGAAATTTTGAAATTTTGAAATTTTGAAATTTTGAAATTTTGAAATTTTGAAATTTTGAAATTTTGAAATTTTGAAATTTTGACATTTTGAAATTTTGAAATTTTGAAATTTTGAAATTTTGAAATTTTGAAATTTTGACATTTTGAAATTTTGAAATTTTGAAATTTTGAAATTTTGAAATTTTGAAATTTGAAATTTTGAAATTTTGATATTTTAAAATTTTGAAATTTTGAAATTTGATATTTTAAAATTTTGAAATTTTGAAATTTTGAATTTTTAAAATTTTGAAATTTTGAAATTTTGAAATTTTGAAATTTTGTAATCTGTAATTTTGAAATTTTGAAATTTTGAAATTTTGAAATTTTGAAATTTTGAAATTTTGAAATTTTGGAATTTTTAAATTTTAAAATTTTGAAATTTTGAATTTTGAAATTTTGAAATTTTGAAATTTTGAAATTTTGAAATTTTGAAATTTTGAAATTTTGAAATTTGAAATTTTGAAATTTGAAATTTTGAAATTTTGAAATTTTGAAATTTTGAAATTTTGAAATTTTGAAATTTTGAAATTTGAAATTTTGACATTTTGACATTTTAAATATTTGAAATTTTGAAATTTTGAAATTTGAAATTTTCAAAATTTTGAAATTTCGAAATTTTAAGATTTTGAAATTTTGAAATTTTGAAATTTTGACATTTGACATTTGAATATTTGAAATTTTGAAATTTTGAAATTTTGAAATTTTGAAATTTTGAAATTTTGAAATTTTGAATTTTGAAATTTTGAAATTTTGAAATTTTGAAATTTTAAATTTTGAAATTTTGAAATTTTGAAATTTTGTAATCTTGTAATTTTGAAATTTTGAAATTTTGAAATTTTGAAATTTTGAAATTTTGAAATTTTGGATTTTTGAAATTTTGAAATTTTGAAATTTCGAAATTTTCGAATTTTGAAATTTTGAAATTTTTGAATTTTGAAATTTTGAAATTTTGAAATTTTTATATTTTGAAATTTTGAAATTTTGAAATTTTGAAATTTTGAAATTTTGAAATTTTGAAATTTTGAAATTTTGAAATTTGAAATTTTGAAATTTTGAAATTTTGAATTTTGAAATTTTGAAATTTTGAAATTTTGAAATTTTGAAATTTTGATATTGTGAAATTTTGAAATTTTGAAATTTTGAAATTTTGAAGTTTTGAAATTTTGAAATTTTGAAATTTTGAAATTTTGACATTTTGACACTTTAAATATTTGAAATTTTGAAATTTTGAAATTTTTGAGTTTTGAAATTTTGGAATTTTGAATTTTGAAATTTTAAAATTTTGAAATTTTAAATTTTAAATTTTGAAATTTTGAAATTTTGAAATTTTGAAATTTTGAAATTTTGAAATTTTGAAAATTTGAAATTTTGAAATTTTGAAATTTTAAATTTTTAAAATTTAAAATTTTGAAATTTGAAGTTTTGGAGTTTTGAAATTTTGGAATTTTGAAATTTTTAAAATTTTGAAATTTTGAATTTTTAATATTTTGAAATTTTGAAATTTTGAAATTTTAGAATTTTGAAATTTTGAAATTTTAATATTTTGAAATTTTGAAATTTTCAAATTTTGAGATTTTCAAATTTTGAAATTTTGACATTTTGAAATTTTGAAATTTTGAAATTTTAGAATTTTGAAATTTTGAAATTTTAATATTTTGAAATTTTGAAATTTTTACATTTTTAAGATTTTCAAATTTTGAAATTTTGAAATTTTGAAATTTTAAAATTTTGAAATTTTGGAATTTTGAAATTTTGAAATTTTAATATTTTGAAATTTTGAAATTTTGAAATTTTGAAATTTCGAAATTTTGAAATTTTGAAATTTTGAAATTTTGAAATTTTGAAATTTTAAAATTTTGAAATTTTGAAATTTTGAAATTTTAAAACTTTGAAATTTTGAAATTTTGAAATTTTGAAATTTTGAAATTTTGAAATTTTGAATTTTGAAATTTTGAAATTTTGAAATTTTAAAATTTTGAAATTTTGAAATTTTGAAATTTTGAAATTTTGAAATTTTGAAATTTTGAAATTTTAAAATTTTTAAATTTTGAAATTTTGAAATTTTGTAATCTTGTAATTTTAAAATTTTGAAATTTTGAAATTTTGAAATTTTGAAATTTTGGAATTTTGAAATTTTGAAATTTTGAAATTTTGAAATTTTGAAATTTTGAAATTTTGAAATTTTGAAATTTTGAAATTTTGAAATTTTGATATTTTGAAATTTTGAAATTTTGAAATTTTGAAATTTTGAAATTTTGAAATTTTGAAATTTTGAAATTTTGAAATTTGAAATTTTGAAATTTTGAAATTTTGAAATTTTGAAATTTTGAAATTTTGAAATTTTGAAATTTTGAAATTTTGAACTTTTAAAATTTTGAATTTTTAAATTTTGAAATTTTGAAATTTTGAAATTTTGTAATCTTGTAATTTTGAAATTTTGAAATTCTGAAATTTTGAAATTTTGAAATTTTGAAATTTTGAAATTTTGAAATTTTGACATTTGACATTTGAAGATTTGAAATTTTGAAATTTTGAAATTTTGAAATTTTGAAATTTTGAAATTTTGAAATTTTGAAATTTTGAAATTTTGAAATTTTGAAATTTTGAAATTTTGATATTTAAAATTTTGAAATTTTGAAATTTTGAATTTTTTAAATTTTGAAATTTTGAAATTTTGAAATTTTGTAATCTTGTAATTTTGAAATTTTGAAATTTTGAAATTTTGAAATTTTGAAATTTTGAAATTTGAAATTTTGAAATTTTGAAATTTTGAAATTTTGGAATTTTGAAATTTTGAAATTTTGAAATTTTGAAATTTTGAAATTTTGAAATTTTGAAATTTTGAAATTTTGAAATTTTGAAATTTTGAAATTTTGAAATTTTGAAATTTTGAAATTTTGAAATTTTGAAATTTTGAAATTTTGAAATTATGAAATTTTAAAATTTTGAAATTTTGAAATTTCGAAATTTCGAAATTTTGAAATTTTGAAATTTTTAAATTTTGAAATTTTGACATTTTGACATTTTAAATATTTGAAATTTTGAAATTTTTAAATTTTGAAATTTGAAATTTTCAAAATTTTGAAATTTCGAAATTTTAAGATTTTGAAATTTTGAAATTTTGAAATTTTGAAATTTTGAAATTTTAAAATTTTGAAATTTTGAAATTTTGAAATTTTGTAATCTTGTAATTTTGAAATTTTGAAATTTTGAAATTTTGAAATTTTGAAATTTTGAAATTTTGAAATTTTGAAATTTTGAAATTTTGAAATTTTGAAATTTTGAAATTTTGAAATTTTGAAATTTTGAAATTTTGAAATTATGAAATTTTAAAATTTTGAAATTTTGAAATTTCGAAATTTTGAAATTTTGAAATTTTTAAATTTTGAAATTTTGACATTTTGACATTTTAAATATTTGAAATTTTGAAATTTTTAAATTTTGAAATTTGAAATTTTCAAAATTTTGAAATTTCGAAATTTTAAGATTTTGAAATTTTGAAATTTTGAAATTTTGAAATTTTGAAATTTTGAAATTTTAAAATTTTGAAATTTTGAAATTTTGAAATTTTGTAATCTTGTAATTTTGAAATTTTGAAATTTTGAAATTTTGAAATTTTGAAATTTTGAAATTTTGAAATTTTGAAATTTTGAAATTTTGAAATTTTGAAATTTTGAAATTTTGAAATTTTGAAATTTTGAAATTTTGAAATTTTGAAATTTTGAAATTTTGAAATTTTGAAATTTTGAAATTTTGAAATTTTGAAATTTTGAAATCTTGAAATTTTGGATTTTTGAAATTTTGAAATTTTTAAATTTCGAAATTTTCGAATTTTGAAATTTTGAAATTTTTGAATTTTGAAATTTTGAAATTTTGAAATTTTTATAATTTGAAATTTTGAAATTTTGAAATTTTGAAATTTTAAAATTTTGAAATTTTGAAATTTTGAAATTTTGAAATTTTGAAATTTTGAAATTTTGAAATTTTGAAATTTTAAAATTTTGGTATTGTGAAATTTTGAAATTTTGAAATTTTGAAATTTTGAAATTTTGAAGTTTTGAAATTTTGAAATTTTGAAATTTTGACATTTTGACACTTTAAATATTTGAAATTTTGAAATTTTGAAATTTTTAAGTTTTGAAATTTTAGAATTTTGAAATTTTGAAATTTTGAAATTTTAAAATTTTGAAATTTTGAAATTTTGAAATTTTGAAATTTTGAAATTTTGAAATTTTGACATTTGACATTTGAATATTTGAAATTTTGAAGTTTTGAAATTTTGAACTTTTGAAATTTTGAAATTTTGAAATTCTGAAATTTTGAAATTTTGAAATTTTGAAATTTTGAAATTTTGAAATTTTGAAATTTTGAAATTTTGACATTTGACATTTGAATATTTGAAATTTTGAAATTTTGAAATTTTGAAATTTTAAAATTTTGAAATTTTGAAATTTTGAAATTTTGAAATTTTGAAATTTTGAAATTTTGAAATTTTGAAATTTTGAAATTTTGAAATTTTGAAATTTTGAAATTTTGAAATTTTGAAATTTTGAAATTTTGAAATTTTGAACTTTTGAAATTTTGAATTTTTAAAATTTTGAAATTTTGAAATTTTGTAATCTTGTAATTTTGAAATTTTTAAATTTTGAAATTTTGAAATTTTGAAATTTTGAAATTTTGAAATTTTGAAATTTTGAAATTTTGAAATTTTGAAATTTTGAAATTGTGAAATTTTGAAATTTTGAAATTTTGTAATTTTGAAATTTTGAAATTTTGAAATTTTGAAATTTTGAAATTTTGAAATTTTGAAATTTTGAAATTTTGAAATTTTGAAATTTTGAAATTTTGAAATTTTGAAATTTTGAATTTCTGAAATTTTTAAATTTTTAAATTTTGAAGTTTTTGAATTTTGAAATTTTGAAATATTGAATTTCTGAAATTTTTAAATTTTTAAATTTTGAAGTTTTTAAATTTTGAAATTTTGAAATTTTGAAATTTTGAAATTTTGAAATTTTAAAATTTTGAAATTTTGAAATTTTGAAGTTCTGAAATTTTAAAATTTTGAAATTTTCAAATTTTCAAATTTTGAACTTTTGAAATTTTGAAATTTTGAAATTTTGAAATTTTGAAATTTTGAAATTTTGAAATTTTGAAATTTTGAAATTTTGAAATTTTGAAATTTTGAAATTTTGACATTTTGAAATTTTGAAATTTTGAAATTTTGAAATTTTGAAATTTTGAAATTTTGACATTTTGAAATTTTGAAATTTTGAAATTTTGAAATTTTGAAATTTTGAAATTTTGAAATTTTGAAATTTTAATATTTTAAAATTTTGAAATTTTGAAATTTTGATATTTTAAAATTTTGAAATTTTGAAATTTTGAATTTTTAAAATTTTGAAATTTTGAAATTTTGAAATTTTGAAATTTTGTAATCTTGTAATTTTGAAATTTTGAAATTTTGAAATTTTGAAATTTTGAAATTTTGAAATTTTGAAATTTTGGAATTTTTAAATTTTAAAATTTTGAAATTTTGAAATTTTGAAATTTTGAAATTTTGACATTTGAATATTTGAAATTTTGAAATTTTGAAATTTTGAAATTTTAAAATTTTGAAATTTTGAAATTTTGAAATTTTGAAATTTTGAAATTTTGAAATTTTGAAATTTTGAAATTTTGAAATTTTGAAATTTTGAAATTTTGAAATTTTGAAATTTTGAAATTTTGAAATTTTGAAATTTTGAAATTTTGAAATTTTGAAATTTTGAACTTTTGAAATTTTGAATTTTTAAAATTTTGAAATTTTGAAATTTTGTAGTCTTGTAATTTTGAAATTTTAAATTTTGAAATTTTGAAATTTTGAAATTTTGAAATTTTGAAATTTTGAAATTTTGAAATTGTGAAATTTTGAAATTTTGAAATTTTGTAATTTTGAAATTTTGAAATTTTGAAATTTTGAAATTTTGAAATTTTGAAATTTTGAAATTTTGAAATTTTGAAATTTTGAAATTTTGAAATTTTGAAATTTTGAAATTTTGAAATTTTGAAATTTTGAAATTTTGAATTTCTGAAATTTTTAAATTTTTAAATTTTGAAGTTTTTGAATTTTGAAATTTTGAAATATTGAATTTCTGAAATTTTAAATTTTTAAATTTTGAAGTTTTTAAATTTTGAAATTTTGAAATTTTGAAATTTTGAAATTT
>CATPCP010000015.1:0-43337 GCA_955652365.1 Eristalinus aeneus
TTCAAAATTTTAAAATTTCAAAATTTCAAAATTTCAAAATTTCAAAATTTCTCAATTTCAAAACTTCAAAATTTCAAAATTTCAAAATTTCAAAATTTCAAAATTTCAAAATTTTAAAATTTTAAAATTTTAAAATTCAAAATTTCAAAATTTGAAAATTTCAAAATTTCAAAATTTCAAAATTTCAAAATTTCAAAATTTCAAAATTTCAAAATTTCAAGATTTCAAAATTTAAAATTTCAAAATTTTTAAAATTTTATAATTTCAAAATTTCCAAACTTCAAAATTTTAAAATTTCAAAATTTTAAAATTTCAAAATTTCAAAATTTCAAAATTTCAAAATTTCAAAATTTCAAAATTTCAAAATTTCAAAATTTCAAAATTTCAAAATTTCAAAATTTAAAATTTTCAAAATTTTAAAATTTCAAAATTTTAAAAATTCAAAAATTCAAAAAATCAAAATTTCAAAATTTCAAAATTTCAAAATTTCAGAATTTCAAAATTTCAAAATTTCAAAATTTGAAAATTTCAAGATTTCAAAATTTCAAACCTTCAGAACTTCAAAATTCCAAAATTTCAGAATTTCAAAATTTCAAAATTTCAAAATTTCAAAATTTCAAAATTTTAAAACTTCAAAATTTCAAAATTTCAAAATTTCAAAATTTTAAAACTTCAAAATTTCAAAATTTAAAAATTTCAAAATTTCAATTTTGAAGTTCTGAAGGTTTGAAATTTGAAATCTTGAAATTTTCAAATTTTGAAATTTTGAAATTTTGAAATTCTGAAATTTTGAAATTTTGAAATTTTGATTTTTTGAATTTTTGAATTTTTAAAATTTTGAAATTTTAAAATTTTGAAAATTTTTAATTTTGAAATTTTGAAATTTTGAAATTTTGAAATTTTGAAATTTTGAAATTTTGAAATTTTGAAATTTTGAAATTTTAAAATTTTGAAATTTTAAAATTTTGAAGTTTGGAAATTTTGAAATTATAAAATTTAAAAATTTTGAAATTTTGAAATTTTGAAATCTTGAAATTTTGAAATTTTGAAATTTTGAAATTTTGAAATTTCAAAATTTCAAAATTTCTCAATTTCAAAACTTCAAAATTTCAAAATTTCAAAATTTCAAAATTTCAAAATTTCAAAATTTCAAAATTTCAAAATTTCAAAATTTTAAAATTTCAAAATTTCAAAACTTCAAAATTTCAAAATTTCAAAATTTCAAAATTTCAGGATTTCAAAATTTCAAAATTTCAAAATTTCAAAATTTCAAAATTTCAAAATTTCAAAATTTCAAAATTTCAAGATTTCAAAATTTCAAAATTTCAAAATTTCTAAATTTCAAAATTCAAAATTTCAAAATTTCAAAATTTCAAAATTTCTCAATTTCAAAACTTCAAAATTTCAAAATTTCAAAATTTCAAAATTTCAAAATTTTAAAATTTTAAAATTTTAAAATTTCAAAATTTCAAAATTTCAAAATTTCAAAATTTCAAAATTTCAAAATTTCAAAATTTCAAAATTTCAAAATTTCAAGATTTCAAAATTTCAAAATTTCAAAATTTCTAAATTTCAAAATTTCAAAATTTCAAAATTTCAAAATTTCAAATTTCAAGATTTCAAAATTTCAAAATTTCAAAATTTTTAAAATTTTATAATTTCAAAATTTCCAAACTTCAAAATTTTAAAATTTCAAAATTTTAAAATTTCAAAATTTCAAAATTTCAAAATTTCAAAATTTCAAAATTTCAAAATTTCAAAATTTCAAAATTTCAAAATTTAAAAATTTCAAAATTTCAAAATTTCAAAATTTCAAAATTTCAAAATTTCAAAATTTCAAAATTTCAAAATTTCAAAATTTCAAAATTAAAAATTTTCAAAATTTTAAAATTTCAAAATTTTAAAAATTCAAAAATTCAAAAAATCAAAATTTCAAAATTTCAAAATTTCAGAATTTCAAAATTTCAAAATTTGAAAATTTCAAGATTTCAAAATTTCAAACCTTCAGAACTTCAAAATTCCAAAATTTCAGAATTTAAAAATTTCAAAATTTCAAAATTTCAAAATTTCAAAATTTCAAAATTTCAAAATTTCAAAATTTCAAAATTTCAAAATTTTAAAACTTCAAAATTTCAAAATTTCAAAATTTCAAAATTTCAAAATTTCAAAATTTCAAAATTTCAAAATTTCAAAATTTCAAAATTTCAAAATTTCAAAATTTCAAAATTTCAAAATTTCAAAATTTCAAAATTTTCAAAATTTCGAAATTTCAAAATTTTAAAATTTCAAAATTTCAAAATTTCAAAATTTCAAAATTTCAAAATTTCAAAATTTCAAAATTTCAAAATTTCAAAATTTCAAGATTTTAAAATTTCAAAATTTCAAAATTTCAAAATTTCAAAATTTCAAAATTTCAAAATTTCAAAATTTCAAAATTTCAAAATTTCAAAATTTCAAGATTTCAGAATTTCAAAATTTCAAAATTTTTAAAATTTTATAATTTCAAAATTTCCAAACTTCAAAATTTAAAAATTCCAAAATTTTAAAATTTCAAAATTTAAAAATTTCAAAATTTCAAAATTTCTCAATTTCAAAACTTCAAAATTTCGAAATTTCAAAATTTTAAAATTTCAAAATTTCAAAATTTCAAAATTTCAAAATTTAAAAATTTGAAAATTTGAAAATTTGAAAATTTGAAAATTTCAAATTTCAAAATTTCAAAATTTCAAAATTTCAAAATTTCAAAATTTCAAAATTTCAAAATTTCAAAATTTCAAAATTTCAAAATTTCAAAATTTCAAAATTTCAAAATTTCAAAAATTCAAAAATTCAAAATTTCAAAATTTCAAAATCTGAAAATTTCAAAATTTCAAAATTTCAAAAATTCAAAATTTCAAAATTTCAAAATTCCAAAATTTTCAAAATTTCGAAATTTCAAAATTTTAAAATTTCAAAATTTCAAAATTTCAAAATTTCAAAATTTCAAGATTTCAAAATTTCAAAATTTCAAAATTTCAAGATTTCAGAATTTCAAAATTTCAAAATTTTTAAAATTTTATAATTTCAAAATTTCCAAACTTCAAAATTTCAAAATTTCAAAATTTTAAAATTTCAAAATTTAAAAATTTCAAAATTTCAAAATTTTTCAATTTCAAAACTTCAAAATTTCAAAATTTCAAAATTTCAAAATTTCAAAACTTCAAAATTTTAAAATTTCAAAATTTCAAAACTTCAAAATTTCAAAATTTCAAAATCTCAAAATTTCAGGATTTCAAAATTTTAAAATTTCAAAATTTCAAAATTTCAAAATTTCAAAATTTCAAAATTTCAAAATTTCTCAATTTCAAAACTTCAAAATTTCAAAATTTCAAAATTTCAAAATTTCAAAATTTCAAAATTTCAAAATTTCAAAATTTCAAAATTTCAAAATTTTAAAATTTTAAAATTTTAAAATTTCAAAATTTCAAAATTTCAAAATTTCAAAATTTCAAAATTTCAAAATTTCAAAATTTCAAAATTTCAAAATTTCAAAATTTCAAGATTTCAAAATTTCAAAATTTCAAAATTTCTAAATTTCAAAATTTCAAAATTTCAAAATTTCAAAATTTCAAAATTTCAAAATTTCAAAATTTCAAAATTTCAAGATTTCAAAATTTCAAAATTTCAAAATTTTAAAATTTTATAATTTCAAAATTTCAAAACTTCAAAATTTTAAAATTTCAAAATTTTAAAATTTCAAAATTTCAAAATTTCAAAATTTCAAAATTTCAAAATTTCAAAATTTCAAAATTTTAAAATTTCAAAATTTCAAAATTTCAAAATTTCAAAATTTCAAAATTTCAAAATTTCAAAATTTCAAAATTTCAAAATTTCAAAATTAAAAATTTTCAAAATTTTAAAATTTCAAAATTTTAAAAATTCAAAAATTCAAAAAATCAAAATTTCAAAATTTCAAAATTTCAGAATTTCAAAATTTCAAAATTTCAAAATTTCAAAATTTCAAAATTTCAAGATTTCAAAATTTCAAACCTTCAGAACTTCAAAATTCCAAAATTTCAGAATTTCAAAATTTCAAAATTTCAAAATTTCAAAATTTCAAAATTTCAAAATTTTAAAACTTCAAAATTTCAAAATTTCAAAATTTCAAAATTTTAAAACTTCAAAATTTCAAAATTTAAAAATTTAAAAATTTCAAAATTTTAAAATTTCAAAATTTCAAAACTTCAAAATTTCAAAATTTCAAAATTTCAAAATTTCAAAATTTCAAAATTTCAAAATTTCAGGATTTCAAAATTTTAAAATTTAAAATTTCAAAATTTCAAAATTTCAAAATTTCTCAATTTCAAAACTTCAAAATTTCAAAATTTCAGGATTTCAAAATTTTAAAATTTAAAATTTCAAAATTTCAAAATTTCAAAATTTCTCAATTTCAAAACTTCAAAATTTCAAAATTTCAAAATTTCAAAATTTCAAAATTTCAAAATTTCAAAATTTCAAAATTTCAAAATTTTAAGATTTTAAAATTTTAAAATTTCAAAATTTCAAAATTTCAAAATTTCAAAATTTCAAAATTTCAAAATTTCAAAATTTCAAAATTTAAAATTTTCAAAATTTTAAAATTTTAAAATTTTAAAAATTCAAAAATTCAAAAAATCAAAATTTCAAAATTTCAAAATTTCAGAATTTCAAAATTTCAAAATTTCAAAATTTGAAAATTTCAAGATTTCAAAATTTCAAACCTTCAGAACTTCAAAATTCCAAAATTTCAGAATTTCAAAATTTCAAAATTTCAAAATTTCAAAATTTCAAAATTTTAAAACTTCAAAATTTCAAAATTTCAAAATTTCAAAATTTAAAAATTTCAAAATTTCAAAATTTCAAAATTTCAAAATTTCAAAATTTCAAAATTTCAAAATTTCAAAATTTCAAAATTTCAAAATTTCAAAATTTCAAAATTTCAAAATTTAAAATTTTCAAAATTTTAAAATTTTAAAATTTTAAAAATTCAAAAATTCAAAAAATCAAAATTTCAAAATTTCAAAATTTCAGAATTTCAAAATTTCAAAATTTCAAAATTTGAAAATTTCAAGATTTCAAAATTTCAAACCTTCAGAACTTCAAAATTCCAAAATTTCAGAATTTCAAAATTTCAAAATTTCAAAATTTCAAAATTTCAAAATTTTAAAACTTCAAAATTTCAAAATTTCAAAATTTCAAAATTTCAAAATTTAAAAATTTAAAAATTTCAAAATTTCAAAATTTCAAAATTTCAAAATTTCAAAATTTCAAAATTTCAAAATTTCAAAATTTCAAAATGTCAAAATTTCAAAATTTCAAAATTTCAAAATTTCAAAATTTCAAAATTTCAAAATTTCAAAATTTCAAAATTTCAAAATTTCAAAATTTCAAAATTTCAAAATTTCAAAATTTTCAAAATTTCGAAATTTCAAAATTTTAAAAATTCAAAATTTCAAAATTTTAAAAATTCAAAAATTCAAAACATCAAAATTTCAAAATTTCAAAATTTCAGAATTTCAAAATTTCAAAATTTCAAAATTTAAAAATTTCAAGATTTCAAAATTTCAAAACTTCAGAACTTCAAAATTCCAAAATTTCAGAATTTCAAAATTTCAAAATTTCAAAATTTCAAAATTTCAAAATTTCAAAATTTCAAAATTTCAAAATTTCAAAATTTTAAAGCTTTAAAATTTCAAAATTTCAAAATTTTAAAACTTCAAAATTTCAAAATTTCAAAATTTCCAAATTTCCAAATTTCCGAATTTCCAAATTTCCAAATTTCAAAATTTCAAAATTTCAAAATTTCAAGATTTCAAAATTTCAAAATTTCAAAATTTCTAAATTTCAAAATTTCAAAATTTCAAAATTTCAAAATTTCAAAATTTCAAAATTTCAAAATTTCAAGATTTCAAAATTTCAAAATTTCAAAATTTTTAAAATTTTATAATTTCAAAATTTCAAAACTTCAAAATTTTAAAATTTCAAAATTTCAAAATTTCAAAATTTCAAAATTTCAAAATTTCAAAATTTCAAAATTTCAAAATTTCAAAATTTCAAAATTTCAAAATTTCAAAATTTCAAAATTTCAAAATTTCAAAATTTCAAAATTTCAAAATTTCAAAATTTCAAAATTTCAAAATTTCAAAATTTCAAAATTTCAAAATTTCAAAATTAAAAATTTTCAAAATTTTAAAATTTCAAAATTTTAAAAATTCAAAAATTCAAAAAATCAAAATTTCAAAATTTCAAAATTTCAGAATTTCAAAATTTCAAAATTTCAAAATTTGAAAATTTCAAGATTTCAAAATTTCAAACCTTCAGAACTTCAAAATTCCAAAATTTCAGAATTTCAAAATTTCAAAATTTCAAAATTTCAAAATTTTAAAACTTCAAAATTTCAAAATTTCAAAATTTCAAAATTTTAAAACTTCAAAATTTCAAAATTTAAAAATTTAAAAATTTCAAAATTTTAAAATTTCAAAATTTCAAAACTTCAAAATTTCAAAATTTCAAAATTTCAAAATTTCAAAATTTCAAAATTTCAGGATTTCAAAATTTTAAAATTTAAAATTTCAAAATTTCAAAATTTCAAAATTTCTCAATTTCAAAACTTCAAAATTTCAAAATTTCAGGATTTCAAAATTTTAAAATTTAAAATTTCAAAATTTCAAAATTTCAAAATTTCTCAATTTCAAAACTTCAAAATTTCAAAATTTCAAAATTTCAAAATTTCAAAATTTCAAAATTTCAAAATTTTAAAATTTTAAAATTTTAAAATTTCAAAATTTCAAAATTTCAAAATTTCAAAATTTAAAAATTTCAAAATTTCAAAATTTCAAAATTTCAAAATTTAAAATTTTCAAAATTTTAAAATTTCAAAATTTTAAAAATTCAAAAATTCAAAAAATCAAAATTTCAAAATTTCAAAATTTCAGAATTTCAAAATTTCAAAATTTCAAAATTTGAAAATTTCAAGATTTCAAAATTTCAAACCTTCAGAACTTCAAAATTCCAAAATTTCAGAATTTCAAAATTTCAAAATTTCAAAATTTCAAAATTTCAAAATTTTAAAACTTCAAAATTTCAAAATTTCAAAATTTAAAAATTTCAAAATTTCAAAATTTCAAAATTTCAAAATTTCAAAATTTCAAAATTTCAAAATTTCAAAATTTCAAAATTTCAAAATTTCAAAATTTCAAAATTTCAAAATGTCAAAATTTCAAAATTTCAAAATTTCAAAATTTCAAAATTTCAAAATTTCAAAATTTCAAAATTTCAAAATTTCAAAATTTCAAAATTTCAAAATTTCAAAATTTTCAAAATTTCGAAATTTCAAAATTTTAAAAATTCAAAATTTCAAAATTTTAAAAATTCAAAAATTCAAAACATCAAAATTTCAAAATTTCAAAATTTCAGAATTTCAAAATTTCAAAATTTGAAAATTTCAAGATTTCAAAATTTCAAAACTTCAGAACTTCAAAATTCCAAAATTTCAGAATTTCAAAATTTCAAAATTTCAAAATTTCAAAATTTCAAAATTTCAAAATTTCAAAATTTCAAAATTTCAAAATTTCAAAATTTCAAAATTTTAAAGCTTTAAAATTTCAAAATTTCAAAATTTTAAAACTTCAAAATTTCAAAATTTCAAAATTTCAAAATTTCCAAATTTCCGAATTTCCAAATTTCCAAATTTAAAAATTTCAAAATTTCAAAATTTCAAAATTTCTCAATTTCAAAATTTCAAAATTTCAAAATTTCAAAAGTTCAGAATTTCAAAATTTCAAAATTTCATAATTACGAAATATCAAAATTTCGAAATGTCAAAATTTCAAAACTCATAAACTTTTCAAAATTCCCAAATTTCAAAGTACCAAAATTTCAAAAGTTTGGAATTCCAAAGTTCAAAACTTCAAAATTTCAAAATTTCAAAATTTCAAAATTTCAAAATTTCAAAATTTCAAAATTTCAAAATTTCAAAATTTCAAAATTTCAAAATTTCAAAATTTCAAAATTTCAAAATTTCAAAATTTTAAAATTTCAAAAATTCAAAATTTCAAAATTTCAAAATTTCGAAATTTTAAAATCTGAAAATTTCAAAATTTGAAAATTTCAAAATTTCATAATTTCAAAATTTCAAAATTTCAAAACTTCAAAACTTCAAAATTTCAAAATTTCAAAATTTCAAAACTTCAAAATTTCAAAATTTCAAAATTTCAAAATTTCAAAATTTCAAAATTTCAAAATTTCAAAATTTCAAAATTTCAAAATTTCAAAATTTCAAAATTTCAAAATTTCAAAATTTCAAAATTTCAAAATTTCAAAATTTCAAAATTTCAAAATTTCAAAATTTCAAAATTTCAAAATTTCAAAATTTCAAAATTTCAAAATTTCAAAATTTCAAAATTTCAAAATTTCAAAATTTCAAAATTTCAAAATTTCAAAATTTCAAAATTTCAAAATTTCAAAATTTCAAAATTTCAAAATTTCAAAATTTTAAAATTTTAAAATTTCAAAGTGTCAAAATTTCAAAATTTCAAAATTTCAAAATTTCAAAATTTCAAAATTTCAAAATTTCAAAATTTCAAAATTTCAAAATTTCAAAATTTCAAAATTTCAAAATTTCAAAATTTCAAATTTTCAAAATTTCAAAATTTCAAAATTTCAAAATTTCAAACTTTCAAAATTTCAAAATTTTAAATTTTCAAAATTTCAAAATTTCAAAATTTCAAAATTTCAAAATTTCAAAATTTCAAAATTTCAAAATTTCAAAATTTCAAAATTTCAAAATTTCAAAATTTCAAAATTTCAAAATTTCAAAATTTCAAAATTTCAAAATTTCAAAATTTCAAAATTTCAAAATTTCAAAATTTCAAAATTTCAAAATTTCAAAATTTCAAAATTTCAAAATTTCAAAATTTCAAAATATCAAAATTTCAAAATTTTAAAATTTCAAAATTTTAAAATTTCAAAATTTCAAAATTTTACAATTTCAAAATTTCAAAATTTCAAAATTTCAAAACTTCAAAATTTTAAAATTTCAAATTTTAAAATTTCAAAATTTTAAAATTTCAAAATTTCAAAATTTCAAAATTTCAAAATTTCAAAATTTCAAAATTTCAAAATTTCAAAATTCTAATATTTCGAAATTTCAAAATTTCAAAATTTCAAAATGTCAAAATTTCAAAATTTCAAAATTTCAAAATTTCAAAATTTCAAAACTTCAAAATTTCAAAATTTCAAAATTTCAAAATTTCAAAATTTCAAAATTTCAAAATTTCAAAATTTCAAAATTTCAAAATTTCAAAATTTCAAAATTTCAAAATTTCAAAATTTCAAAATTTCAAAATTTCAAAATTTCAAAATTTCAAAATTTCAAAATTTCAAAATTTCAAAATTTCAAAATTTCAAAATTTCAAAATTTCAAAATTTCAAAATTTCAAAATTTCAAAATTTCAAAATTTCAAAATTTCAAAATTTCGAAATTTCAAAATTTCAAAATTTCAAAGTTTCAAAATTTCAAAATTTCAAAATTTCAAAATTTCAAAATTTCAAAATTTCAAAATTTCAAAATTTCAAAATTTCAAAATTTCAAAATTTCAAAATTTCAAAATTTCAAAATTTCAAAATTTCAAAATTTCAAAATTTCAAAATTTCAAAATTTCAAAATTTCAAAATTTCAAAATTTTAAAATTTGAAAATTTGAAAATTTAAAAATTTAAAAATTTAAACATTTCAAAATTTCAAAATTTCAAAATTTTAAAATTTTAAAATTTTAAAATTTTAAAATTTCAAAGTTTCAAAATTTCAAAATTTCAAAATTTTAAAATTTCAAAATTTCAAAATTTCAAAATTTCAAAATTTCAAAATTTCAAAATTTCAAAATTTCAAAATTTCAAAATTTCAAAATTTCAAAATTTCAAAATTTGAAAATTTCAAAATTTCAAAATTTCAAAATTTCAAAATTTAAAAATTTCAAAATTTCAAAATTTTAAAATTTCAAGCTTTCAAAATTTCAAAATTTCAAAATTTCAAAATTTCAAAATTTCAAAATTTCAAAATTTCAAAATTTCAAAATTTCAAAATTTCAAAATTTAAACATTTCAAAATTTCAAAATTTCAAAATTTTAAAATTTTAAAATTTTAAAATTTTAAAATTTCAAAGTTTCAAAATTTCAAAATTTCAAAATTTTAAAATTTCAAAATTTCAAAATTTCAAAATTTCAAAATTTCAAAATTTCAAAATTTCAAAATTTCAAAATTTCAAAATTTCAAAATTTCAAAATTTTAAAATTTCAAAATTTCAAAAATTCAAAAATTCAAAATTTCAAAATTTCAAAATCTGAAAATTTCAAAATTTCAAAATTTCAAATTTTCAAAATTTCAAAATTTTAAAATTTTCAAAATTTCGAAATTTCAAAATTTTAAAATTTCAAAATTTCAAAATTTCAAAATTTCAAAATTTCAAAATTTCAAAATTTCAAAATTTCAAAATTTCAAAATTTCAAAATTTCAAAATTTCAAAATTTCAAAATTTCAAAATTTCAAAATTTCAAAATTTCAAAATTTCAAAATTTCAAAATTTCAAAATTTCCAAACTTCAAAATTTTAAAATTTCAAAATTTCAAAATTTCAAAATTTCAAAATTTCAAAATTTCAAAATTTCAAAATTTTAAAATTTCAAAATTTCAAAATTTCAAAGTTTCAAAATTTCAAAATTTCAAAATTTCAAAATTTCAAGATATCAAAATTTTAAAATTTTAAAATTTCAAAATTTCAAAATTTCAAAATTTCAAAATTTCAAAATTTCAAAATTTCAGAATTTCAAAATTTCAATATTTCAAAATTTCAAAATTTCTCAATTTCAAAACTTCAAAATTTCAAAATTTCAAAATTTCCAAACTTAAAAATTTTAAAATTTCAAAATTTTAAAATTTCAAAATTTCAAAATTTCAAAATTTCAAAATTTCAAAATTTCAAAATTTTAAAATTTCAAAATTTTAAAAATTCAAAAATTCAAAAAATCAAAATTTCAAAATTTCAAAATTTCAGAATTTGAAAATTTCAAAATTTCAAAATTTGAAAATTTCAAGATTTCAAAATTTCAAAACTTCAAAATTCCAAAATTTCAGAATTTCAAAATTTCAAAATTTCAAAATTTCAAAATTTCAAAATTTAAAAATTTTAAAACTTCAAAATTTCAAAATTTTAAAATTTCAAAATTTCAAAATTTCAAAATCTCAAAATTTTTAAGTTTCAAAATTTCAAAATGTCAAAATTTCATAATTGCAAAATTTTAAAATTTCAAAATTTCAGAATATCAAAATTTCAAAATTTTAAAATTTCAAAATTTCAAAATTTCAAACCTTCAAAATTTCAAAACTTCAAAATTTCAGAATTTCAAAATTTCAAAATTTTATAATTTCAAAATTTCAAAATTTCAAAACTTCAAAATTTCAAAATTTTAAAGTTTCCAAATTTCAAATTTTCAAGATTTCGAAATTTCGAAATTTCGAAATTTCGAAATTTCAAAATTTCAAAATTTCAAAATTTCAAAATTTCAAAATTTCAAAATCTCAAAATTTCTAAATTTCAAAATTTTACAATTTCAAAATTTCAAAATATCAAAATTTCAAAATTTCAAGACTTCAAAATTTTAAAATTTGAAATTTTAAAATTTCAAAATTGCAAAATTTAAAAATTTCAAAATTTCAAAATTTTAATATTTCGAAATTTCAAAATTTCAAAATTTCAAAATTTCAAAATGTCAAAATTTCAAAATTTCAAAATTTCAAAATTTCAAAATTTCAAAATTTCAAAATTTCAAAATTTTAAAATTTCAAAATTTCAAAATTTCAAAATTTCAAAATTTCAAAATTTCAAAATTTCAAAATTTCAAATTTTTCAAAGTTTCAAAATTTCAAAATTTCAAAATTTCAAAATTTAAAAATTTCAAAATTTCAAAATTTCAAAATTTCAAAATTTCAAAATTTCAAAATTTCAAAATTTCAAAATTTCAAAATTTCAAAATTTCAAAATTTCAAAATTTCAAAATTTCAAAATTTCAAAATGTCAAATTTTCAAAATTTCAAAATTTCAAATTTCAAATTTCAAAATTTCAAAATTTCAAAATTTCAAAATTTCAAAATTTCAAAATTTCAAAATTTCAAAATTTCAAAATTTCAAAATTTCAAAATTTCAAAATTTCAAAATTTAAAAATTTGAAAATTTGAAAATTTCCAAATTTCAAAATTTCAAAATTTTACAATTTTAAAATTTTAAAATTTCAAAGTTTCAAAATTTCAAAATTTCAAGATTTCAAAATTTCAAAATTTCAAAATTTCAAAATTTCAAAATTTAAAAAATTCAAAAATTCAAAATTTCAAAATTTCAAAATTTCAAAATTTCAAAATTTCAAAATTTCAAAATTTCAAAATTTTAAAATTTCAAAATTTTCAAAATTTCGAAATTTCAAAATTTCAAAATTTCAAAATTTCAAAATTTCAAAATTTCAAAATTTCAAAATTTTAAAATTTCAAAATTTTCAAAATTTCGAAATTTCAAAATTTCAAAATTTCAAAATTTCAAAATTTCAAAATTTAAAAATTTCAAGATTTCAAAATTTCAAAACTTCAGAACTTCAAAATTCCAAAATTTCAGAATTTCAAAATTTCAAAATTTCAAAATTTCAAAATTTCAAAATTTCAAAATTTCAAAATTTCAAAATTTCAAAATTTTAAAGCTTTAAAATTTCAAAATTTCAAAATTTTAAAACTTCAAAATTTCAAAATTTCAAAATTTCCAAATTTCCAAATTTCCGAATTTCCAAATTTCCAAATTTCAAAATTTCAAAATTTCAAAATTTCAAGATTTCAAAATTTCAAAATTTCAAAATTTCTAAATTTCAAAATTTCAAAATTTCAAAATTTCAAAATTTCAAAATTTCAAAATTTCAAAATTTCAAAATTTCAAGATTTCAAAATTTCAAAATTTCAAAATTTTTAAAATTTTATAATTTCAAAATTTCAAAACTTCAAAATTTTAAAATTTCAAAATTTCAAAATTTCAAAATTTCAAAATTTCAAAATTTCAAAATTTCAAAATTTCAAAATTTCAAAATTTCAAAATTTCAAAATTTCAAAATTTCAAAATTTCAAAATTTCAAAATTTCAAAATTTCAAAATTTCAAAATTTCAAAATTTCAAAATTTCAAAATTTCAAAATTTCAAAATTTCAAAATTAAAAATTTTCAAAATTTTAAAATTTCAAAATTTTAAAAATTCAAAAATTCAAAAAATCAAAATTTCAAAATTTCAAAATTTCAGAATTTCAAAATTTCAAAATTTCAAAATTTGAAAATTTCAAGATTTCAAAATTTCAAACCTTCAGAACTTCAAAATTCCAAAATTTCAGAATTTCAAAATTTCAAAATTTCAAAATTTCAAAATTTCAAAATTTTAAAACTTCAAAATTTCAAAATTTCAAAATTTCAAAATTTTAAAACTTCAAAATTTCAAAATTTAAAAATTTAAAAATTTCAAAATTTTAAAATTTCAAAATTTCAAAACTTCAAAATTTCAAAATTTCAAAATTTCAAAATTTCAAAATTTCAAAATTTCAAAATTTCAGGATTTCAAAATTTTAAAATTTAAAATTTCAAAATTTCAAAATTTCAAAATTTCTCAATTTCAAAACTTCAAAATTTCAAAATTTCAGGATTTCAAAATTTTAAAATTTAAAATTTCAAAATTTCAAAATTTCAAAATTTCTCAATTTCAAAACTTCAAAATTTCAAAATTTCAAAATTTCAAAATTTCAAAATTTCAAAATTTCAAAATTTTAAAATTTTAAAATTTTAAAATTTCAAAATTTCAAAATTTCAAAATTTCAAAATTTAAAAATTTCAAAATTTCAAAATTTCAAAATTTCAAAATTTAAAATTTTCAAAATTTTAAAATTTCAAAATTTTAAAAATTCAAAAATTCAAAAAATCAAAATTTCAAAATTTCAAAATTTCAGAATTTCAAAATTTCAAAATTTCAAAATTTGAAAATTTCAAGATTTCAAAATTTCAAACCTTCAGAACTTCAAAATTCCAAAATTTCAGAATTTCAAAATTTCAAAATTTCAAAATTTCAAAATTTCAAAATTTTAAAACTTCAAAATTTCAAAATTTCAAAATTTCAAAATTTAAAAATTTCAAAATTTCAAAATTTCAAAATTTCAAAATTTCAAAATTTCAAAATTTCAAAATTTCAAAATTTCAAAATTTCAAAATTTCAAAATTTCAAAATGTCAAAATTTCAAAATTTCAAAATTTCAAAATTTCAAAATTTCAAAATTTCAAAATTTCAAAATTTCAAAATTTCAAAATTTCAAAATTTCAAAATTTTCAAAATTTCGAAATTTCAAAATTTTAAAAATTCAAAATTTCAAAATTTTAAAAATTCAAAAATTCAAAACATCAAAATTTCAAAATTTCAAAATTTCAGAATTTCAAAATTTCAAAATTTCAAAATTTGAAAATTTCAAGATTTCAAAATTTCAAAACTTCAGAACTTCAAAATTCCAAAATTTCAGAATTTCAAAATTTCAAAATTTCAAAATTTCAAAATTTCAAAATTTCAAAATTTCAAAATTTCAAAATTTCAAAATTTCAAAATTTTAAAGCTTTAAAATTTCAAAATTTCAAAATTTTAAAACTTCAAAATTTCAAAATTTCAAAATTTCAAAATTTCCAAATTTCCGAATTTCCAAATTTCCAAATTTAAAAATTTCAAAATTTCAAAATTTCAAAATTTCTCAATTTCAAAATTTCAAAATTTCAAAATTTCAAAAGTTCAGAATTTCAAAATTTCAAAATTTCATAATTACGAAATATCAAAATTTCGAAATGTCAAAATTTCAAAACTCATAAACTTTTCAAAATTCCCAAATTTCAAAGTACCAAAATTTCAAAAGTTTGGAATTCCAAAGTTCAAAACTTCAAAATTTCAAAATTTCAAAATTTCAAAATTTCAAAATTTCAAAATTTCAAAATTTCAAAATTTCAAAATTTCAAAATTTCAAAATTTCAAAATTTCAAAATTTCAAAATTTCAAAATTTTAAAATTTCAAAAATTCAAAATTTCAAAATTTCAAAATTTCGAAATTTTAAAATCTGAAAATTTCAAAATTTGAAAATTTCAAAATTTCATAATTTCAAAATTTCAAAATTTCAAAACTTCAAAACTTCAAAATTTCAAAATTTCAAAATTTCAAAACTTCAAAATTTCAAAATTTCAAAATTTCAAAATTTCAAAATTTCAAAATTTCAAAATTTCAAAATTTCAAAATTTCAAAATTTCAAAATTTCAAAATTTCAAAATTTCAAAATTTCAAAATTTCAAAATTTCAAAATTTCAAAATTTCAAAATTTCAAAATTTCAAAATTTCAAAATTTCAAAATTTCAAAATTTCAAAATTTCAAAATTTCAAAATTTCAAAATTTCAAAATTTCAAAATTTCAAAATTTCAAAATTTCAAAATTTCAAAATTTCAAAATTTCAAAATTTCAAAATTTTAAAATTTTAAAATTTCAAAGTGTCAAAATTTCAAAATTTCAAAATTTCAAAATTTCAAAATTTCAAAATTTCAAAATTTCAAAATTTCAAAATTTCAAAATTTCAAAATTTCAAAATTTCAAAATTTCAAATTTTCAAAATTTCAAAATTTCAAAATTTCAAACTTTCAAAATTTCAAAATTTTAAATTTTCAAAATTTCAAAATTTCAAAATTTCAAAATTTCAAAATTTCAAAATTTCAAAATTTCAAAATTTCAAAATTTCAAAATTTCAAAATTTCAAAATTTCAAAATTTCAAAATTTCAAAATTTCAAAATTTCAAAATTTCAAAATTTCAAAATTTCAAAATTTCAAAATTTCAAAATTTCAAAATTTCAAAATTTCAAAATTTCAAAATATCAAAATTTCAAAATTTTAAAATTTCAAAATTTTAAAATTTCAAAATTTCAAAATTTTACAATTTCAAAATTTCAAAATTTCAAAATTTCAAAACTTCAAAATTTTAAAATTTCAAATTTTAAAATTTCAAAATTTTAAAATTTCAAAATTTCAAAATTTCAAAATTTCAAAATTTCAAAATTTCAAAATTTCAAAATTTCAAAATTCTAATATTTCGAAATTTCAAAATTTCAAAATTTCAAAATGTCAAAATTTCAAAATTTCAAAATTTCAAAATTTCAAAATTTCAAAACTTCAAAATTTCAAAATTTCAAAATTTCAAAATTTCAAAATTTCAAAATTTCAAAATTTCAAAATTTCAAAATTTCAAAATTTCAAAATTTCAAAATTTCAAAATTTCAAAATTTCAAAATTTCAAAATTTCAAAATTTCAAAATTTCAAAATTTCAAAATTTCAAAATTTCAAAATTTCAAAATTTCAAAATTTCAAAATTTCAAAATTTCAAAATTTCAAAATTTCAAAATTTCAAAATTTCAAAATTTCAAAATTTCGAAATTTCAAAATTTCAAAATTTCAAAGTTTCAAAATTTCAAAATTTCAAAATTTCAAAATTTCAAAATTTCAAAATTTCAAAATTTCAAAATTTCAAAATTTCAAAATTTCAAAATTTCAAAATTTCAAAATTTCAAAATTTCAAAATTTCAAAATTTCAAAATTTCAAAATTTCAAAATTTCAAAATTTCAAAATTTCAAAATTTCAAAATTTTAAAATTTGAAAATTTGAAAATTTAAAAATTTAAAAATTTAAACATTTCAAAATTTCAAAATTTCAAAATTTTAAAATTTTAAAATTTTAAAATTTTAAAATTTCAAAGTTTCAAAATTTCAAAATTTCAAAATTTTAAAATTTCAAAATTTCAAAATTTCAAAATTTCAAAATTTCAAAATTTCAAAATTTCAAAATTTCAAAATTTCAAAATTTCAAAATTTCAAAATTTCAAAATTTCAAAATTTGAAAATTTCAAAATTTCAAAATTTCAAAATTTCAAAATTTAAAAATTTCAAAATTTCAAAATTTTAAAATTTCAAGCTTTCAAAATTTCAAAATTTCAAAATTTCAAAATTTCAAAATTTCAAAATTTCAAAATTTCAAAATTTCAAAATTTCAAAATTTCAAAATTTAAACATTTCAAAATTTCAAAATTTCAAAATTTTAAAATTTTAAAATTTTAAAATTTTAAAATTTCAAAGTTTCAAAATTTCAAAATTTCAAAATTTTAAAATTTCAAAATTTCAAAATTTCAAAATTTCAAAATTTCAAAATTTCAAAATTTCAAAATTTCAAAATTTCAAAATTTCAAAATTTCAAAATTTCAAAATTTTAAAATTTCAAAATTTCAAAAATTCAAAAATTCAAAATTTCAAAATTTCAAAATCTGAAAATTTCAAAATTTCAAAATTTCAAATTTTCAAAATTTCAAAATTTTAAAATTTTCAAAATTTCGAAATTTCAAAATTTTAAAATTTCAAAATTTCAAAATTTCAAAATTTCAAAATTTCAAAATTTCAAAATTTCAAAATTTCAAAATTTCAAAAATTCAAAATTTCAAAATTTCAAAATTTCAAAATTTCAAAATTTCAAAATTTCAAAATTTCAAAATTTCAAAATTTCAAAATTTCAAAATTTCAAAATTTCCAAACTTCAAAATTTTAAAATTTCAAAATTTCAAAATTTCAAAATTTCAAAATTTCAAAATTTCAAAATTTCAAAATTTCAAAATTTTAAAATTTCAAAATTTCAAAATTTCAAAGTTTCAAAATTTCAAAATTTCAAAATTTCAAAATTTCAAGATATCAAAATTTTAAAATTTTAAAATTTCAAAATTTCAAAATTTCAAAATTTCAAAATTTCAAAATTTCAAAATTTCAGAATTTCAAAATTTCAATATTTCAAAATTTCAAAATTTCTCAATTTCAAAACTTCAAAATTTCAAAATTTCAAAATTTCCAAACTTAAAAATTTTAAAATTTCAAAATTTTAAAATTTCAAAATTTCAAAATTTCAAAATTTCAAAATTTCAAAATTTCAAAATTTTAAAATTTCAAAATTTTAAAAATTCAAAAATTCAAAAAATCAAAATTTCAAAATTTCAAAATTTCAGAATTTGAAAATTTCAAAATTTCAAAATTTCAAAATTTGAAAATTTCAAGATTTCAAAATTTCAAAACTTCAAAATTCCAAAATTTCAGAATTTCAAAATTTCAAAATTTCAAAATTTCAAAATTTCAAAATTTTAAAATTTTAAAACTTCAAAATTTCAAAATTTTAAAATTTCAAAATTTCAAAATTTCAAAATCTCAAAATTTTTAAGTTTCAAAATTTCAAAATGTCAAAATTTCATAATTGCAAAATTTTAAAATTTCAAAATTTCAGAATATCAAAATTTCAAAATTTTAAAATTTCAAAATTTCAAAATTTCAAACCTTCAAAATTTCAAAACTTCAAAATTTCAGAATTTCAAAATTTCAAAATTTTATAATTTCAAAATTTCAAAATTTCAAAACTTCAAAATTTCAAAATTTTAAAGTTTCCAAATTTCAAATTTTCAAGATTTCGAAATTTCGAAATTTCGAAATTTCGAAATTTCAAAATTTCAAAATTTCAAAATTTCAAAATTTCAAAATTTCAAAATTTCAAAATCTCAAAATTTCTAAATTTCAAAATTTTACAATTTCAAAATTTCAAAATATCAAAATTTCAAAATTTCAAGACTTCAAAATTTTAAAATTTGAAATTTTAAAATTTCAAAATTGCAAAATTTAAAAATTTCAAAATTTCAAAATTTTAATATTTCGAAATTTCAAAATTTCAAAATTTCAAAATTTCAAAATGTCAAAATTTCAAAATTTCAAAATTTCAAAATTTCAAAATTTCAAAATTTCAAAATTTTAAAATTTCAAAATTTCAAAATTTCAAAATTTCAAAATTTCAAAATTTCAAAATTTCAAAATTTCAAAATTTCAAATTTTTCAAAGTTTCAAAATTTCAAAATTTCAAAATTTCAAAATTTAAAAATTTCAAAATTTCAAAATTTCAAAATTTCAAAATTTCAAAATTTCAAAATTTCAAAATTTCAAAATTTCAAAATTTCAAAATTTCAAAATTTCAAAATTTCAAAATTTCAAAATGTCAAATTTTCAAAATTTCAAAATTTCAAATTTCAAATTTCAAAATTTCAAAATTTCAAAATTTCAAAATTTCAAAATTTCAAAATTTCAAAATTTCAAAATTTCAAAATTTCAAAATTTCAAAATTTCAAAATTTCAAAATTTCAAAATTTAAAAATTTGAAAATTTGAAAATTTCCAAATTTCAAAATTTCAAAATTTTACAATTTTAAAATTTTAAAATTTCAAAGTTTCAAAATTTCAAAATTTCAAGATTTCAAAATTTCAAAATTTCAAAATTTCAAAATTTCAAAATTTAAAAAATTCAAAAATTCAAAATTTCAAAATTTCAAAATTTCAAAATTTCAAAATTTCAAAATTTCAAAATTTCAAAATTTTAAAATTTCAAAATTTTCAAAATTTCGAAATTTCAAAATTTCAAAATTTCAAAATTTCAAAATTTCAAAATTTCAAAATTTCAAAATTTCAAAATTTTAAAATTTCAAAATTTCAAAATTTCAAAATTTTCAAAATTTCGAAATTTCAAAATTTTAAAATTTCAAAATTTCAAAATTTCAAAATTTCAAAATTTCAAAATTTCAAAATTTCAAAATTTCAAGATTTCAAAATTTCAAAATTTTAAAATTTCAAAATTTCAAAATTTCAAGATTTCAGAATTTCAAAATTTCAAAATTTTTAAAATTTTATAATTTCAAAATTTCCAAACTTCAAAATTTTAAAATTTAAAAATTTTAAAATTTCAAAATTTCAAAATTTCAAAATTTCAAAATTTCAAAATTTCAAAATTTCAAAATTTCACAATTTCAAAATTTCTCAATTTCAAAACATCAAAATTTCAAAATTTCAAAATTTCAAAATTTTAAAATTTTAAATTTTTAAAATTTCAAAGTTTCAAAATTTCAAAATTTCAAAATTTCAAAATTTCAAAATTTCAAAATTTCAAAATTTCAAAATTTCAAGATTTCAAAATTTTAAAATTTCAAAATTTCAAAATTTCAAAATTTCAAATTTCAAAATTTCAAAATTTCAAAATTTCAAAATTTGAAAATTTGAAAATTTGAAAATTTGAAATTTTGAAAATTTCAAATTTTAAAATTTCAAAATTTCAAAATTTCAAAATTTCAAAATTCCAAAATTTCAAAATTTCAAAATTTAAAAATTTGAAAATTTTAAAATTTTAAAATTTCAAAATTTCAAAATTTCAAAATTTCAAAATTTCAAAATTTCAAAATTTTAAAATTTCAAAATTTCAAAATTTCAAAATTTCAAAATTTCAAAATTTCAAAATTTCAAAATTTCAAAATTTCAAAATTTCAAAATTTCAAAATTTCAAAATTCAATTCAAAAATTCAAAATTTCAAAATTTCAAAATCTGAAAATTTCAAAATTTCAAAATTTCAAAATTTCAAAATTTCAAAATTTCAAAATTTCAAAATTTCTCAACTTCAAAACTTCAAAATTTCAAAATTTCAAAATTTCAAAATTTCAAAATTTTAAAATTTCAAAATTTCAAAACTTCAAAATTTCAAAATTTCAAAATTTCAAAATTTCTTAATTTCAAAACTTCAAAATTTCAAAATTTCAAAATTTCAAAATTTCAAAATTTCAAAATTTCAAAATTTCAAAATTTCAAAATTTTAAAATTTCAAAATTTCAAAATTTTAAAATTTCAAAATTTCAAAATTTCAAAATTTCAAAATTGCAAAATTTCAAATTTTCAAAATTTCAAAATTTCAAAATATCAAAATTTCAAAATTTCAAGATTTCAAAATTTCAAAATTTCAAAATTTCAAAATTTCAAAATTTCAAAATTTCAAAATTTCAAAATTTCAAAATTTCAAAATTTCAAAATTTCAAAATTTCAAAATTTCTAAATTTCTAAATTTCAAAATTTCAAAATTTCAAAATTTCAAAATTTCAAAATTTCAAAATTTCAAAATTTCAAAATTTCAAAATTTCAAAATTTCAAAATTTCAAAATTTCAAAATTTCAAGATTTCAAAATTTCCAAACTTCAAAATTTTAAAATTTCAAAATTTTAAAATTTCAAAATTTTAAAATTTCAAAATTTTAAAAATTCAAAAATTCAAAAAATCAAAATTTCAAAATTTCAAAATTTCAGAATTTCAAAATTTCAAAATTTCAAAATTTGAAAATTTCAAGATTTCAAAATTTCAAAACTTCAAAACTTCAAAATTCCAAAATTTCAGAATTTCAAAATTTCAAAATTTCAAAATTTCAAAATTTCAAAATTTCAAAATTTCAAAATTTCAAAATTTCAAAATTTCAAAATTTTAAAACTTCAAAATTTCAAAATTTCAAAATTTTAAAACTTCAAAATTTGAAAATTTCAAAATTTAAAAATTTGAAAATAATAATAATTTCAAAATTTCCAAATTCCAAAATTTCAAAATTTTAGAATTTTAAAATTTTAAAATTTCAAAGTTTCAAAATTTCAAAATTTCTAAATTTCAAAATTTCAAAATTTCAAAATTTCAAAATTTCAAAATTTCAAAATTTCAAAATTTCAAAATTTAAAAATTTGAAAATTTGAAAATTTGAAAATTTGAAAATTTGAAAATTTGAAAATTTCAAATTTCAAAATTTCAACATTTCAAAATTTCAAAATTTCAAAATTTTAAAATTTGAAAATTTGAAAATTTGAAAATTTAAAATTTTGAAAATTTGAAAATTTGAAAATTTCAAAATTTTAAAATTTCAAAATTTTAAAATTTTAAATTTTTAAAATTTCAAAGTTTCAAAATTTCAAAATTTCAAAATTTTAAAATTTCAAAATTTCAAAATTTCAAAATTTCAAAATTTCAAAATTTCAAAATTTCAAAATTTCAAAATTTCAAAATTTCAAAGATTCAAATTTTTAAAATTTCAAAATTTCAAAAATTCAAAAATTCAAAATTTCAAAATTTCAAAATTTCAAAATCTGAAAATTTCAAAATTTCAAAATTTCAAAATTTAAAAATTTCAAAATTTCAAAATTTCAAAATTTCAAAATTTCAAAATTCCAAATTTCAAAATTTCAAAATTTCAAAATTTCAAAATTTCAAAATTTCAAAATTTCAAAATTTCAAAATTTCAAAATTTCAAAATTTCAAAATTTTCAAAATTTCGAAAATTCAAAATTTAAAAATTTCAAAATTTCAAAATTTCAAAATTTCAAAATTTCAAAATTTCAAGATTTTAAAATTTCAAAATTTCAAAATTTCAAAATTTCAAAATTTCAAAATTTCAAAATTTCAAAATTTCAAAATTTCAAAATTTCAAAATTTCAAAAATTTCAAAATTTCAAAATTTCAAGATTTCAGAATTTCAAAATTTCAAAATTTTTAAAATTTTATAATTTCAAAATTTCCAAACTTCAAAATTTTAAAATTTTAAAATTTTAAAATTTCAAAATTTCAAAATTTCAAAATTTCAAAATTTCAAAATTTCAAAATTTCTCAATTTCAAAACTTCAAAATTTCAAAATTTCAAAATTTCAAAATTTCAGAATTTTAAAATTTCAAAATTTCAAAACTTCAAAATTTCAAAATTTCAAAATTTCAAGATTTCAAAATTTTAAAATTTCAAAATTTCAAAATTTCAAAATTTCAAAATTTCAAAATTTCAAAATTTCAAAATTTGAAAATTTGAAAATTTGAAAATTTGAAAATTTCAAATTTCAAAATTTCAAAATTTCAAAATTTCAAAATTTCAAAATTTCAAAATTTCAAAATTTCAAAATTTCAAAAATTCAAAATTTCAAAATTTCAAAATTTCAAAATTTCAAAATTTCAAAATTTCAAAATTTCAAAATTTCAAAATTTCAAAATTTGAAAATTTAAAAATTTAAAAATTTGAAAATTTGAAAATTTCAAAATTTCAAAATTTCAAAATTTCAAAATTTTAAAATTTTAAAATTTCAAAGTTTCAAAATTTCGAAATTTCAAAATTTTAAAATTTCAAAATTTCAAAACTTCAAAATTTCAAAATTTCAAAATTTCAAAATTTCAAAATTTCAAAATTTCAAAATTTCAAAATTTCAAAATTTCAAAAATTCACAAATTCAAAATTTCAAAATTTCAAAATCTGAAAATTTCAAAATTTCAAAATTTCAAAAATTCAAAATTTCAAAATTTCAAAATTTCAAAATTTTCAAAATTTCGAAATTTCAAAATTTTAAAATTTCAAAATTTCAAAATTTCAAAATTTCAAGATTTCAAAATTTCAAAATTTCAAAATTTCAAAATTTCAAAATTTCAAAATTTCAAAATTTCAAGATTTCAGAATTCCAAAATTTCAAAATTTTTAAAATTTTATAATTTCAAAATTTCCAAACTTCAAAATTTAAAAATTTAAAAATTTTAAAATTTCAAAATTTAAAAATTTCAAAATTTCAAAATTTCTCAATTTCAAAACTTCAAAATTTCAAAATTTCAAAATTTCAAAATTTCAAAATTTCAAAATTTTAAAATTTCAAAATTTTAAAATTTCAAAATTTCAAAACTTCAAAATTTCAAAATTTCAAAATTTCAAAATTTCAAGATTTCAAAATTTCAAAATTTCAAAATTTTTAAAATTTTATAATTTCAAAATTTCCAAACTTCAAAATTTTAAAATTTCAAAATTTTAAAATTTCAAAATTTTAAAATTTCAAAATTTTAAAAATTCAAAAATTCAAAAAATCAAAATTTCAAAATTTCAAAATTTCAGAATTTCAAAATTTCAAAATTTCAAAATTTGAAAATTTCAAGATTTCAAAATTTCAAAACTTCAGAACTTCAAAATTCCAAAATTTCAGAATTTCAAAATTTCAAAATTTCAAAATTTCAAAATTTCAAAATTTCAAAATTTCAAAATTTCAAAATTTCAAAATTTTAAAACTTCAAAATTTCAAAATTTCAAAATTTCAAAATTTTAAAACTTCAAAATTTCAAAATTTAAAAATTTAAAAATTTTAAATCTTCAAAATTTCAAAATTTCAAAATTTCAAAATTTGAAAATTTTAAAATTTAAAAATTTGAAAATAATAATAATTTCAAAATTTCCAAATTCCAAAATTTCAAAATTTTAGAATTTTAAAATTTTAAAATTTCAAAGTTTCAAAATTTCAAAATTTCAAAATTTCAAAATTTCAAAATTTCAAAATTTCAAAATTTCAAAATTTCAAAATTTCAAAATTTCAAAATTTAAAAATTTGAAAATTTGAAAATTTGAAAATTTGAAAATTTGAAAATTTCAAAATTTCAAATTTCAAAATTTCAAAATTTCAAAATTTCAAAATTTCAAAATTTCAAAATTTTAAAATTTGAAAATTTGAAAATTTAAAATTTTGAAAATTTGAAAATTTGAAAATTTGAAAATTTGAAAATTTTAAAATTTTAAAATTTCAAAATTTTAAAATTTTAAATTTTTAAAATTTCAAAGTTTTAAAATTTCAAAATTTCAAAATTTTAAAATTTCAAAATTTCAAAATTTCAAAATTTCAAAATTTCAAAATTTCAAAATTTCAAAATTTCAAAAATTCAAAATTTCAAAATTTCAAGGATTCAAAATTTTAAAATTTCAAAATTTCACAAATTCAAAAATTCAAAATTTCAAAATTTCAAAATCTGAAAATTTCAAAATTTCAAAATTTCAAAATTTCAAAATTTCAAAATTTCAAAATTTCAAAATTTCAAAATTTCAAAATTTCAAAATTTTCAAAATTTCGAAATTTCAAAATTTTAAAATTTCAAAATTTCAAAATTTCAAAATTTCAAAATTTCAAAATTTCAAAATTTCAAAATTTCAAAATTTCAAAATTTCAAAATTTCAAAATTTCAAGATTTTAAAATTTCAAAATTTCAAAATTTCAAAATTTCAAAATTTCAAAATTTCAAAATTTCAAAATTTCAAAATTTCAAAATTTCAAAATTTCAAGATTTCAGAATTTCAAAATTTCAAAATTTTTAAAATTTTATAATTTCAAAATTTCCAAACTTCAAAATTTTAAAATTTTAAAATTTTAAAATTTCAAAATTTCAAAATTTCAAAATTTCAAAATTTCAAAATTTCAAAATTTCAAAATTTCAAAATTTCTCAATTTCAAATTTTCAAAATTTCAAAATTTCAAAATTTCAAAATTTCAAAATTTTAAAATTTCAAAATTTCAAAACTTCAAAATTTCAAAATTTCAAAATTTCAAGATCTCAAAATTTTAAAATTTCACAATTTCAAAATTTCAAAATTTCAAAATTTCAAAATTTCAAAATTTGAAAATTTGAAAATTTGAAAATTTGAAAATTTCAAATTTCAAAATTATAAAATTTCAAAATTTCAAAATTTTAAAATTTCAAAATTTCAAAATTTCAAAATTTCAAAATTTCAAAATTTCAAAATTTCAAAATTTCAAAATTTCAAAATTTCAAAATTTGAAAATTTAAAAATTTAAAAATTTGAAAATTTGAAAATTTGAAAATTTCAAAATTTTAAAATTTCAAAATTTTAAAATTTTAAGATTTTAAAATTTCAAAGTTTCAAAATTTCGAAATTTCAAAATTTTAAAATTTCAAAATTTCAAAACTTCAAAATTTCAAAATTTCAAAATTTCAAAATTTCAAAATTTCAAAATTTCAAAATTTCAAAATTTCAAAATTTCAAAATTTCAAAATTTCAAAATTTCAAAATTTCAAAATTTCAAAATTTCAAAAATTCAAAAATTCAAAATTTCAAAATCTGAAAATTTCAAAATTTCAAAAATTCAAAATTTCAAAATTTCAAAATTTTCAAAATTTCAAAATTTCAAAATTTTAAAATTTCAAAATTTCAAAATTTCAAAATTTCAAAATTTCAAGATTTCAAAATTTCAAAATTTCAAAATTTCAAAATTTCAAAATTTCAAGATTTCAGAATTTCAAAATTTCAAAATTTTTAAAATTTTATAATTTCAAAATTTCCAAACTTCAAAATTTAAAAATTTCAAAATTTTAAAATTTCAAAATTTAAAAATTTCAAAATTTCAAAATTTCTCAATTTCAAAACTTCAAAATTTCAAAATTTCAAAATTTCAAAATTTTAAAATTTCAAAATTTCAAAACTTCAAAATTTCAAAATTTCAAAATTTCAAAATTTCAAAATTTCAAAATTTCAAAATTTCAAAATTTCAAAATTTTAAAATTTCAAAATTTCAAAATTTCAAAATTTCAAAATTTCTCAATTTCAAAACTTCAAAATTTCAAAATTTCAAAATTTCAAAATTTCAAAATTTTAAAATTTTAAAATTTTAAAATTTCAAAATTTCAAAATTTCAAAATTTCAAAATTTCAAAATTTCAAAATTTCAAAATTTCAAAATTTCAAAATTTCAAGATTTCAAAATTTCAAAATTTCAAAATTTCTAAATTTCAAAATTTCAAAATTTCAAAATTTCAAAATTTCAAAATTTCAAGATTTCAAAATTTCAAAATTTCAAAATTTTTAAAATTTTATAATTTCAAAATTTCCAAACTTCAAAATTTTAAAATTTCAAAATTTTAAAATTTCAAAATTTCAAAATTTCAAAATTTCAAAATTTCAAAATTTCAAAATTTCAAAATTTCAAAATTTCAAAATTTCAAAATTTCAAAATTTCAAAATTTCAAAATTTCAAAATTTCAAAATTTCAAAATTTCAAAATTTCAAAATTTCAAAATTTAAAATTTTCAAAATTTCAAAATTTCAAAATTTTAAAAATTCAAAAATTCAAAAAATCAAAATTTCAAAATTTCAAAATTTCAGAATTTCAAAATTTCAAAATTTCAAAATTTGAAAATTTCAAGATTTCAAAATTTCAAACCTTCAGAACTTCAAAATTCCAAAATTTCAGAATTTCAAAATTTCAAAATTTCAAAATTTCAAAATTTCAAAATTTTAAAACTTCAAAATTTCAAAATTTCAAAATTTCAAAATTTTAAAACTTCAAAATTTCAAAATTTAAAAATTTCAAAATTTCAAAACTTCAAAATTTCAAAATTTCAAAATTTCAAAATTTCAAAATTTCAAAATTTCAAAATTTCAGGATTTCAAAATTTTAAAATTTCAAAATTTCAAAATTTCAAAATTTCAAAATTTCAAAATTTCAAAATTTCTCAATTTCAAAACTTCAAAATTTCAAAATTTCAAAATTTCAAAATTTCAAAATTTCAAAATTTCAAAATTTCAAAATTTTAAAATTTTAAAATTTTAAAATTTCAAAATTTCAAAATTTCAAAATTTCAAAATTTCAAAATTTCAAAATTTCAAAATTTCAAAATTTCAAAATTTCAAAATTTCAAGATTTCAAAATTTTAAAATTTCAAAATTTCTTAATTTCAAAATTTCAAAATTTCAAAATTTCAAAATTTCAAAATTTCAAAATTTCAAGATTTCAAAATTTCAAAATTTCAAAATTTTTAAAATTTTATAATTTCAAAATTTCCAAACTTCAAAATTTTAAAATTTCAAAATTTTAAAATTTCAAAATTTCAAAATTTCAAAATTTCAAAATTTCAAAATTTCAAAATTTCAAAATTTCAAAATTTCAAAATTTCAAAATTTCAAAATTTCAAAATTTAAAATTTTCAAAATTTTAAAATTTCAAAATTTTAAAAATTCAAAAATTCAAAAAATCAAAATTTCAAAATTTCAAAATTTCAGAATTTCAAAATTTCAAAATTTCAAAATTTGAAAATTTCAAGATTTCAAAATTTCAAACCTTCAGAACTTCAAAATTCCAAAATTTCAGAATTTCAAAATTTCAAAATTTCAAAATTTCAAAATTTCAAAATTTTAAAACTTCAAAATTTCAAAATTTCAAAATTTTAAAACTTCAAAATTTCAAAATTTAAAAATTTCAAAATTTCAAAATTTCAAAATTTCAAAATTTCAAAATTTCAAAATTTCAAAATTTCAAAATTTCAAAATTTCAAAATTTTTAAAATTTTTTAATTTCAAAATTTTCAAACTTCAAAATTTTAAAATTTCAAAATTTTAAAATTTCAAAATTTTAAAATTTCAAAATTTTAAAAATTCAAAAATTCAAAAAATCAAAATTTCAAAATTTCAAAATTTCAGAATTTCAAAATTTCAAAATTTCAAAATTTGAAAATTTCAAGATTTCAAAATTTCAAAACTTCAAAACTTCAAAATTCCAAAATTTCAGAATTTCAAAATTTCAAAATTTCAAAATTTCAAAATTTCAAAATTTTAAAACTTCAAAATTTCAAAATTTCAAAATTTCAAAATTTTAAAACTTCAAAATTTGAAAATTTCAAAATTTAAAAATTTGAAAATAATAATAATTTCAAAATGTCCAAATTCCAAAATTTCAAAATTTTAGAATTTTAAAATTTTAAAATTTCAAAGTTTCAAAATTTCAAAATTTCAAAATTTCAAAATTTCAAAATTTCAAAATTTCAAAATTTCAAAATTTCAAAATTTCAAAATTTCAAAATTTCAAAATTTGGAAATTTGAAAATTTGAAAATTTGAAAATTTGAAAATTTGAAAATTTCAAATTTCAAAATTTCAACATTTCAAAATTTCAAAATTTCAAAATTTGAAAATTTGAAAATTTGAAAATTTAAAATTTTGAAAATTTGAAAATTTGAAAATTTCAAAATTTTAAAATTTCAAAATTTTAAAATTTTAAATTTTTAAAATTTCAAAGTTTCAAAATTTCAAAATTTCAAAATTTTAAAATTTCAAAATTTCAAAATTTCAAAATTTCAAAATTTCAAAATTTCAAAATTTCAAAATTTCAAAATTTCAAAATTTCAAAATTTCAAAATTTCAAAGATTCAAATTTTTAAAATTTCAAAATTTCAAAAATTCAAAAATTCAAAATTTCAAAATTTCAAAATTTCAAAATTTCAAAATTTCAAAATCTGAAAATTTCAAAATTTCAAAATTTCAAAATTTCAAAATTTCAAAATTTCAAAATTTCAAAATTTCAAAATTTCAAAATTTCAAAATTTCAAAATTTCAAAATTTCAAAATTTCAAAATTTCAAAATTTCAAAATTTCAAAATTTCAAAATTTCAAAATTTCAAAATTTCAAAATTTCAAAATTTCAAAATTTCAAAATTTCAAAATTTCAAAATTTCAAAATTTCAAAATTTCAAAATTTCAAAATTTCAAAATTTTCAAAATTTCGAAATTTCAAAATTTTAAAATTTCAAAATTTCAAAATTTCAAAATTTCAAAATTTCAAGATTTTAAAATTTCAAAATTTCAAAATTTCAAAATTTCAAAATTTCAAAATTTCAAAATTTCAAAATTTCAAAATTTCAAAATTTCAAAATTTCAAAAATTTCAAAATTTCAAAATTTCAAGATTTCAGAATTTCAAAATTTCAAAATTTTTAAAATTTTATAATTTCAAAATTTCCAAACTTCAAAATTTTAAAATTTTAAAATTTTAAAATTTCAAAATTTCAAAATTTCAAAATTTCAAAATTTCAAAATTTCAAAATTTCAAAATTTCAAAATTTCTCAATTTCAAAACTTCAAAATTTCAAAATTTCAAAATTTCAAAATTTCAGAATTTTAAAATTTCAAAATTTCAAAACTTCAAAATTTCAAAATTTCAAAATTTCAAAATTTCAAAATTTCAAAATTTCAAAATTTCAAAATTTCAAAATTTCAAAATTTCAAAATTTGAAAATTTGAAAATTTGAAAATTTCAAATTTCAAAATTTCAAAATTTCAAAATTTCAAAATTTCAAAATTTCAAAATTTCAAAATTTCAAAATTTCAAAATTTCAAAATTTCAAAATTTCAAAATTTCAAAATTTCAAAATTTCAAAATTTCAAAATTTCAAAATTTAAAAATTTAAAAATTTGAAAATTTGAAAATTTGAAAATTTCAAAATTTCAAAATTTCAAAATTTTAAAATTTTAAAATTTCAAAGTTTCAAAATTTCGAAATTTCAAAATTTTAAAATTTCAAAATTTCAAAACTTCAAAATTTCAAAATTTCAAAATTTCAAAATTTCAAAATTTCAAAATTTCAAAATTTCAAAATTTCAAAATTTCAAAATTTCAAAAATTCAAAAATTCAAAATTTCAAAATCTGAAAATTTCAAAATTTCAAAATTTCAAAAATTCAAAATTTCAAAATTTCAAAATTTCAAAATTTCAAAATTTTCAAAATTTCGAAATTTCAAAATTTTAAAATTTCAAAATTTCAAAATTTCAAAATTTCAAGATTTCAAAATTTCAAAATTTCAAAATTTCAAAATTTCAAAATTTCAAAATTTCAAAATTTCAAGATTTCAGAATTTCAAAATTTCAAAATTTTTAAAATTTTATAATTTCAAAATTTCCAAACTTCAAAATTTAAAAATTTAAAAATTTTAAAATTTCAAAATTTAAAAATTTTAAAATTTCAAAATTTCTCAATTTCAAAACTTCAAAATTTCAAAATTTCAAAATTTCAAAATTTCAAAATTTCAAAATTTTAAAATTTCAAAATTTCAAAACTTCAAAATTTCAAAATTTCAAAATTTCAAAATTTCAAGATTTCAAAATTTCAAAATTTCAAAATTTTTAAAATTTTATAATTTCAAAATTTCCAAACTTCAAAATTTTAAAATTTCAAAATTTTAAAATTTCAAAATTTTAAAATTTCAAAATTTTAAAAATTCAAAAATTCAAAAAATCAAAATTTCAAAATTTCAAAATTTCAGAATTTCAAAATTTCAAAATTTCAAAATTTGAAAATTTCAAGATTTCAAAATTTCAAAACTTCAGAACTTCAAAATTCCAAAATTTCAGAATTTCAAAATTTCAAAATTTCAAAATTTCAAAATTTCAAAATTTCAAAATTTCAAAATTTCAAAATTTCAAAATTTCAAAATTTTAAAACTTCAAAATTTCAAAATTTCAAAATTTCAAAATTTTAAAACTTCAAAATTTCAAAATTTAAAAATTTAAAAATTTTAAATCTTCAAAATTTCAAAATTTCAAAATTTCAAAATTTGAAAATTTTAAAATTTAAAAATTTGAAAATAATAATAATTTAAAAATTTCCAAATTCCAAAATTTCAAAATTTTAGAATTTTAAAATTTTAAAATTTCAAAGTTTCAAAATTTCAAAATTTCAAAATTTCAAAATTTCAAAATTTCAAAATTTCAAAATTTCAAAATTTCAAAATTTCAAAATTTCAAAATTTCAAAATTTCAAAATTTAAAAATTTGAAAATTTGAAAATTTGAAAATTTGAAAATTTGAAAATTTCAAATTTCAAAATTTCAAAATTTCAAAATTTCAAAATTTCAAAATTTCAAAATTTTAAATTTTGAAAATTTGAAAATTTAAAATTTTGAAAATTTGAAAATTTGAAAATTTGGAAATTTTAAAATTTTAAAATTTCAAAATTTTAAAATTTTCAATTTTTAAAATTTCAAAGTTTTAAAATTTCAAAATTTCAAAATTTTAAAATTTCAAAATTTCAAAATTTCAAAATTTCAAAATTTCAAAATTTCAAAATTTCAAAAATTCAAAATTTCAAAATTTCAAGGATTCAAAATTTTAAAATTTCAAAATATCACAAATTCAAAAATTCAAAATTTCAAAATTTCAAAATCTGAAAATTTCAAAATTTCAAAATTTCAAAATTTCAAAATTTCAAAATTTCAAATTTCAAAATTTCAAAATTTCAAAATTTTCAAAATTTCGAAATTTCAAAATTTAAAATTTCAAAATTTCAAAATTTCAAAATTTCAAAATTTCAAAATTTCAAAATTTCAAAATTTCAAAATTTCAAGATTTTAAAATTTCAAAATTTCAAAATTTCAAAATTTCAAAATTTCAAAATTTCAAAATTTCAAAATTTCAAAATTTCAAAATTTCAAGATTTCAGAATTTCAAAATTTCAAAATTTTTAAAATTTTATAATTTCAAAATTTCCAAACTTCAAAATTTTAAAATTTTAAAATTTTAAAATTTCAAAATTTCAAAATTTCAAAATTTCAAAATTTCAAAATTTCAAAATTTCTCAATTTCAAAACTTCAAAATTTCAAAATTTCAAAATTTTTTGAAATTTTGAAATTTTGAAGTTTTGAAATTTTGAAATTTTAAAATTTTGAAATTTTGAAATTTTGAAATTTTGAAGTTTTGAAATTGAGAAATTTTGAAATTTTGAAATTTTTAAATTTTGAAATTTTAAAATTTTGAAATTTTTAAATTTTGAAGTTTGGAAATTTTGAAATTATAAAATTTTAAAAATTTTGAAATTTTGAAATTCTGAAATCTTGAAATTTTGAAATTTTGAAATTTTGAAATTTTGAAATTTTGAAATCTTGAAATTTTGAAATTTTGAAATTTTGAAATTTTGAAATTTTAAAATTTTGAAATTTCGAATTTTGAAAATTTTGAAATTTTGAAATTTTGAAATTTTGAAATTTTGAATTTTTGAAATTTTGAAATTTTCCGATTTTGAAATTTTGAAATTTTGAATTTTTGAATTTTTGAAATTTTGAAATTTTGAAATTTTGAAATTTTGAAATTTTGAAATTTTGAAATTTTGAAGTTTTGAAATTTTGAAATTTTAAAATTTTGAAATTTCGAAATTTTGAAACTTTGAAATTTTAAAATTTTAAAATTTTAAAATTTTGAAATTTTAAAATTTTGAAATTTTCAAATTTTCAAATTTTCAAATTTTAAAATTTTTAAATTTTCAAATTTTGAAATTTTGAAATTTTGAAATTTTGAAATTTTGAAATTTTGAAATTTTGAAATTTTGAAATTTTGAAATTTTGAAATTTTGAAATTTTGAAATTTTATAATTTTGAAATTTGAAATTTTCAAATTTTCAAATTTTCAAATTTTTAAATTTTGAAATTTTGAAATTTTGAAATTTTGAAATTTTGAAATTTTGAAATTGTGAAATTTTAAAATTTTGAGATCTTGAAATTTTGAAATTTTGAAATTTTGAAGTTTTGAAATTTTGAAATTTTAAAATTTTGAAATTTTGAAATTTTGAAATTTTGAAGTTTTGAAATTGAGAAATTTTGAAATTTTGAAATTTTGAAATTTTGAAATTTTGAAATTTTAAAATTTTAAAATTTTAAAATTTTGAAGTTTGGAAATTTTGAAATTATAAAATTTTAAAAATTTTGAAATTTTGAAATTCTGAAATCTTGAAATTTTGAAATTTTGAAATTTTGAAATTTTGAAATTTTGAAATTTTGAAATTTTGAAATTTTGAAATTTTGAAATTTTAAAATCTTGAAATTTTGAAATTTTGAAATTTTGAAATTTTGAAATTTTGAAATTTTGAAATTTTGAAATTTTGAAATTTTAAAATTTTGAAATTTCGAAATTTTGAAAATTTTGAAATTTTGAAATTTTGAAATTTTGAAATTTTGAAATTGTGAAATTTTAAAATTTTGAGATCTTGAAATTTTGAAATTTTGAAATTTTGAAGTTTTGAAATTTTGAAATTTTAAAATTTTGAAATTTTGAAATTTTGAAATTTTGAAGTTTTGAAATTGAGAAATTTTGAAATTTTGAAATTTTGAATTTTGAAATTTTGAAATTTTGAAATTTTAAAATTTTAAAATTTTAAAATTTTGAAGTTTGGAAATTTTGAAATTATAAAATTTTAAAAATTTTGAAATTTTGAAATTCTGAAATCTTGAAATTTTGAAATTTTGAAATTTTGAAATTTTGAAATTTTGAAATTTTGAAATTTTGAAATTTTGAAATTTTAAAATCTTGAAATTTTGAAATTTTGAAATTTTGAAATTTTGAAATTTTGAAATTTCAAAATTTCAAAATTTCAAAATTTTCAAAATTTCGAAATTTCAAAATTTTAAAATTTCAAAATTTCAAAATTTCAAAATTTCAAAATTTCAAAATTTCAAAATTTCAAAATTTCAAAATTTCAAGATTTTAAAATTTCAAAATTTCAAAATTTCAAAATTTCAAAATTTCAAAATTTCAAAATTTCAAAATTTCAAAATTTCAAAATTTCAAGATTTCAGAATTTCAAAATTTCAAAATTTTTAAAATTTTATAATTTCAAAATTTCCAAACTTCAAAATTTTAAAATTTTAAAATTTTAAAATTTCAAAATTTCAAAATTTCAAAATTTTCAAAATTTCAAAATTCAAAATTTCTCAATTTCAAAACTTCAAAATTTCAAAATTTCAAAATTTCAAAATTTTAAAATTTCAAAATTTCAAAACTTCAAAATTTCAAAATTTCAAAATTTCAAGATCTCAAAATTTTAAAATTTCACAATTTCAAAATTTCAAAATTTCAAAATTTCAAAATTTCAAAATTTTCAAAATTTCGAAATTTCAAAATTTTAAAATTTCAAAATTTCAAAATTTCAAAATTTCAAAATTTCAAAATTTCAAAATTTCAAAATTTCAAAATTTCAAGATTTTAAAATTTCAAAATTTCAAAATTTCAAAATTTCAAAATTTCAAAATTTCAAAATTTCAAAATTTCAAAATTTCAAAATTTCAAGATTTCAGAATTTCAAAATTTCAAAATTTTTAAAATTTTATAATTTCAAAATTTCCAAACTTCAAAATTTTAAAATTTTAAAATTTAAAATTTCAAAATTTCAAAATTTCAAAATTTCAAAATTTCAAAATTTCAAAATTTCTCAATTTCAAAACTTCAAAATTTCAAAATTTCAAAATTTCAAAATTTTAAAATTTCAAAATTTCAAAACTTCAAAATTTCAAATTTCAAAATTTCAAGATCTCAAAATTTTAAAATTTCACAATTTCAAAATTTCAAAATTTCAAAATTTCAAAATTTCAAATTTCAAAATTTCAAAATTTAAAAATTTGAAAATTTGAAAATTTGAAAATTTCAAATTTCAAATTATAAAATTTCAAAATTTCAAAATTTCAAAATTTCAAAATTTCAAAATTTCAAAATTTCAAAATTTCAAAATTTCAAAATTTCAAAATTTCAAAATTTGAAAATTTAAAAATTTTAAAATTTGAAAATTTGAAAATTTGAAAATTTCAAAATTTTAAAATTTCAAAATTTTAAAATTTTAAAATTTTAAAATTTCAAAGTTTCAAAATTTCGAAATTTCAAAATTTTAAAATTTCAAAATTTCAAAACTTCAAAATTTCAAAATTTCAAAATTTCAAAATTTCAAAATTTCAAAATTTCAAAATTTCAAAAATTCAAAATTCAAAATTTCAAAATTTCAAAATCGGAAAATTTCAAAATTTCAAAAATTCAAAATTTCAAAATTTCAAAATTTCAAAATTTCAAAATTTTCAAAATTTCGAAATTTCAAAATTTTAAAATTTCAAAATTTCAAAATTTCAAAATTTCAAAATTTCAAGATTTCAAAATTTCAAAATTTCAAAATTTCAAAATTTCAAAATTTCAAGATTTCAGAATTTCAAAATTTCAAAATTTTTAAAATTTTATAATTTCAAAATTTCCAAACTTCAAAATTTAAAAATTTCAAAATTTTAAAATTTCAAAATTTAAAATTTCAAAATTTCAAAATTTCTCAATTTCAAAACTTCAAAATTTCAAAATTTCAAAATTTCAAAATTTTAAAATTTCAAAATTTCAAAACTTCAAAATTTCAAAATTTCAAAATTTCGAAATTTCAAAATTTCAAAATTTCAAAATTTCAAAATTTCAAAATTTCTCAATTTCAAAACTTCAAAATTTCAAAATTTCAAAATTTCAAAATTTCAAAATTTTAAAATTTTAAAATTTTAAAATTTTAAATTTCAAAATTTCAAAATTTCAAAATTTCAAAATTTCAAAATTTCAAAATTTCAAGATTTTAAAATTTCAAAATTTCAAAATTTCTAAATTTCAAAATTTCAAAATTTCAAAATTTCAAAATTTTTAAAATTTTATAATTTCAAAATTTCCAAACTTCAAAATTTTAAATTTCAAAATTTTAAAATTTCAAAATTTCAAAATTTCAAAATTTCAAAACTTCAAAATTTCAAATTTCAAAATTTCAAAATTTCAAAATTTCAAAATTTCAAAATTTCAAAATTTCAAAATTTCAAAATTTCAAAATTTCAAAATTTCAAAATTTTTAAAATTTTATAATTTCAAAATTTCCAAACTTCAAAATTTTAAAATTTCAAAATTTTAAAATTTCAAAATTTCAAAATTTCAAAATTTCAAAATTTCAAAATTTCAAAATTTCAAAATTTCAAAATTTCAAAATTTCAGAATTTCAAAATTTCAAAATTTCAAAATTTGAAAATTTCAAGATTTCAAAATTTCAAACCTTCAGAACTTCAAAATTCCAAAATTCAGAATTTCAAAATTTCAAAATTTCAAAATTTCAAAATTTTAAAACTTCAAAATTTCAAAATTTCAAAATTTCAAAATTTTAAAACTTCAAAATTTCAAAATTTAAAAATTTAAAAATTTCAAAATTTTAAAATTTCAAAATTTCAAAACTTCAAAATTTCAAAATTTCAAAATTTCAAAATTTCAAAATTTCAAAATTTCAGGATTTCAAAATTTTAAAATTTCAAAATTTCAAAATTTCAAAATTTCAAAATTTCAAAATTTCTCAATTTCAAAACTTCAAAATTTCAAAATTTCAAAATTTCAAAATTTCAAAATTTCAAAATTTAAATTTAAAATTTTAAAATTCAAAATTTCAAAATTTTTTCAAAATATACAAAATTTCAAAATTTCAAAATTTCAAAATTTCAAAATTTCAAAATTTCAAAATTTCAAAATTTCAAAATTTCAAAATTTCAAGATTTCAAAATTTCAAAATTTCAAAATTTCTTAATTTCAAAATTTCAAAATTTCAAAATTTCAAAATTTCAAAATTTCAAAATTTCAAAATTTCAAAATTTCAAAATTTCAAAATTTCAAGATTTCAAAATTTCAAAATTTCAAAATTTTTAAAATTTTATAATTTCAAAATTTCCAAACTTCAAAATTTTTAAAATTTCAAAATTTTAAAATTTCAAAATTTCAAAATTTCAAAATTTCAAAATTTCAAAATTTCAAAATTTCAAAATTTCAAAATTTCAAAATTTCAAAATTTCAAAATTTAAAATTTTCAAATTTTAAAATTTCAAAATTTTAAAAATTCAAAAATTCAAAAAATCAAAATTTCAAAATTTCAAAATTTCAGAATTTCAAAATTTCAAAATTTCAAAATTTGAAAATTTCAAGATTTCAAAATTTCAAACCTTCAGAACTTCAAAATTCCAAAATTTCAAAATTTCAAAATTTCAAAATTTCAAAATTTTAAACTTCAAAATTTCAAAATTTCAAAATTTCAAAATTTTAAAACTTCAAAATTTCAAAATTTAAAAATTTCAAAATTTCAAAATTTCAAAATTTCAAAATTTCAAAATTTCAAAATTTCAAAATTTCAAAATGTCAAAATTTCAAAATTTCAAAATTTCAAAATTTCAAAATTTCAAAATTTCAAAATTTCAAAATTTCAAAATTTCAAAATTTCAAAATTTCAAAATTTCAAAATTTCAAAATTTCAAAATTTTCAAAATTTCGAAATTTCAAAATTTTAAAAATTCAAAATTTCAAAATTTTAAAAATTCAAAAATTCAAAACATCAAAATTTCAAAATTTCAAAATTTCAGAATTTCAAAATTTCAAAATTTCAAAATTTGAAAATTTCAAGATTTCAAAATTTCAAAACTTCAGAACTTCAAAATTCCAAAATTTCAGAATTTCAAAATTTCAAAATTTCAAAATTTCAAAATTTCAAAATTTCAAAATTTCAAAATTTCAAAATTTCAAAATTTCAAAATTTCAATATTTCAAAATTTCAAAATTTCAAAATTTTAAAGCTTTAAAATTTCAAAATTTCAAAATTTTAAAACTTCAAAATTTCAAAATTTCAAAATTTCCAAATTTCCAAATTTCAAAATTTCAAAATTTCAAAATTTCAAAATTTCTCAATTTCAAATTTCAAAATTTCAAAAGTTCAGAATTTCAAAATTTCAAAATTTCAAAATTTCATAATTTCGAAATATCAAAATTTCGAAATGTCAAAATTTCAAAACTCATAAACTTTTCAAAATTCCCAAATTTCAAAATACCAAAATTTCAAAAGTTTGGAATTCCAAAGTTCAAAACTTCAAAATTTCAAAATTTCAAAATTTCAAAATTTCAAAATTTCAAAATTTCAAAATTTCAAAATTTCAAAATTTCAAAATTTCAAAATTTCAAAATTTCAAAATTTCAAAATTTCAAAATTTCAAAATTTCAAAATTTCAAAATTTCAAAATTTCAAAATTTCAAAATTTTAAAATTTCAAAAATTCAAAATTTCAAAATTTCAAAATTTCAAAATTTCGAAATTTTAAAATCTGAAAATTTCAAAATTTTAAAATTTCAAAATTTCATAATTTCAAAATTTCAAAATTTCAAAACTTCAAAACTTCAAAATTTAAAAATTTCAAAATTTCAAAACTTCAAAATTTCAAAATTTCAAAATTTCAAAATTTCAAAATTTCAAAATTTCAAAATTTCAAAATTTCAAAATTTCAAAATTTCAAAATTTCAAAATTTCAAAATTTCAAAATTTCAAAATTTCAAAATTATAAAATTTCAAAATTTCAAAATTTCAAAATTTCAAAATTTCAAAATTTCAAAATTTCAAAATTTCAAAATTTCAAAATTTCAAAATTTCAAAATTTCAAAATTTCAAAATTTCAAAATTTCAAAATTTCAAAATTTCAAAATTTCAAAATTTTAAAATTTCAAAATTTCAAAATTTCAAAAGTTCAAAATTTCTAAATTTCAAAATTTCACAATTTTACAATTTCAAAATTTCAAAATTTCAAAATTTCAAAATTTCAAAATTTCAAAATTTCAAAATTTCAAAATTTCAAAATTTCAAAATTTCAAAATTTCAAAATTTCATAATTTCAAAATTTCAAAATTTCAAAATTTCAAAATTTCAAAATTTTAAAATTTCAAAATATCAAAATTTCAAAATTTCAAAACTTTAAAATTTTAAAATTTCAAATTTTAAAATTTCAAAATTGCAAAACTTCAAAATTTCAAAATTTCAAAATTTCAAAATTTTAATATTTCGAAATTTCAAAATTTCAAAATTTTAAAATTTCAAAATGTCAAAATTTCAAAATTTCAAAATTTTAAAATTTTAAAATTTCAAAATTTCAAAATTTCAAAATTTCAAAATTTCAAAATTTTAAAATTTTAAAATTTCAAAGTGTCAAAATTTCAAAATTTCAAAATTTCAAAATTTCAAAATTTCAAAATTTCAAAATTTCAAAATTTCAAATTTTCAAAATTTCAAAATTTCAAAATTTCAAAATTTCAAAATTTCAAAATTTCAAAATTTCAAACTTTCAAAATTTGAAAATTTTTAATTTTCAAAATTTCAAAATTTCAAAATTTCAAAATTTCAAAATTTTCAAAATTTCGAAATTTCAAAATTTTAAAATTTCAAAATTTCAAAATTTCAAAATTTCAAAATTAGAAAAAATTTCAAAATTTCAAAATTTCCAAATTTCAAAATTTCAAAATTTCAAAATTTCAAAATTTCAAAATTTCAAAATTTCAAAATTTCAAAATTTCAAAATTTTCAAAATTTCGAAATTTCAAAATTTTAAAATTTCAAAATTTCAAAATTTCAAAATTTCAAAATTAGAAAAAATTTCAAAATTTCAAAATTTCCAAATTTCAAAATTTCAAAATTTCAAAATTTCAAAATTTCAAAATTTCAAAATTTCAAAATTTCAAAATTTCAAAATTTCAAGATTTCAAAATTTCAAAATTTCAAAATTTCAAAATTTTTAAAATTTTATAATTTCAAAATTTCCAAACCTAAAAATTTTAAAATATCAAAATTTCAAAATTTCAAAATTTCAAAATTTCAAAATTTCAAAATTTCAAAATTTCAAAATTTCGAAATTTCAAAATTTCTCAATTTCAAAACTTCAAGATTTCAAAATTTAAAAATTTCAAAATTTGAACTTTTGAAATTTTAAAATTTTAAAATTTTGAAATTTTGAAATTTTGAAATTTTGAAATTTTTAAATTTTGAAATTTTAAAATCTTGAAGTTTGGAAATTTTGAAATTATAAAATTTTAAAAATTTTGAAATTTTGAAATTTTGAAATCTTGAAATTTTCAAATTTTCAAATTTTCAAATTTTGAAATTTTGAAATTTTGAAATTTTGAAATTTTGAAATTTCAAAGCTTCAAGATTTCAAAATTTAAAAATTTCAAAATTTCAAAATTTCAAAATTTCAAAATTTCAATGTTAAAAAATTTTAAAATTTCAAAATTTCAAAATTTCAAAATTTTAAAATTTCAAAATTTTAAAAATTCAAAAATTCAAAAAATCAAAATTTCAAAATTTCAAAATTTCAGAATTTCAAAATTTCAAAATTTCAAAATTTCAAAATTTCAAAATTTCAAAATTTCAAAATTTCAAAATTTCAAAATTTCAAGATTTCAAAATTTCAAAATTTCAAAATTTCAAATTTCAAAATTTCAAAATTTCAAAATTTCGAAATTTCTCAATTTGAAAACTTCAAAATTTCAAAATTTCAAAATTTCAAAATTTCAAAACTTCAAACTTCGAAATTCCAAAATTTCAGAATTTAAAAATTTCAAAATTTCAAAATTTCAAAATTTCAAAATTTCAATGTTAAAAAATTTTAAAATTTCAAAATTTCAAAATTTCAAATTTTAAAATTTCAAAATTTTAAAAATTCAAAAATTCAAAAAATCAAAATTTCAAAATTTCAAAATTTCAGAATTTCAAAATTTCAAAATTTCAAAATTTCAAAATTTCAAAATTTCAAAATTTCAAAATTTCAAAATTTCAAGATTTCAAAATTTCAAAATATCAAAATTTCAAAACTTTAAAATTTTAAAATTTCAAATTTTAAAATTTCAAAATTGCAAAATTTCAAAATTTCAAAATTTCAAAATTTTAATATTTCGAAATTTCAAAATTTCAAAATTTTAAAATTTCAAAATGTCAAAATTTCAAAATTTCAAAATTTCAAAATTTGAAAATTTCAAAATTTCAAAATTTTAAAATTTTAAAATTTCAAAGTGTCAAAATTTCAAAATTTCAAAATTTCAAAATTTCAAAATTTCAAAATTTCAAATTTTCAAAATTTCAAAATTTCAAAATTTCAAAATTTCAAAATTTCAAAATTTCAAAATTTCAAAATTTCAAACTTTCAAAATTTGAAAATTTTTAATTTTCAAAATTTCAAAATTTCAAAATTTCAAAATTTCAAAATTTCAAAATTTCAAAATTTCAAAATTTCAAAATTTCAAAATTTCAAAATTTCAAAATTTCAAAATTTCAAAATTTCAAAATTTCAAAATTTCAAAATTTCAAAATTTCAAAATTTCAAAATTTCAAAATTTCAAAATTAGAAAAAATTTCAGAATTTCAAAATTTCCAAATTTCAAAATTTCAAAATTTCAAAATTTCAAAATTTCAAAATTTCAAAATTTCAAAATTTCAAAATTTCAAAATTTCAAAATTTCAAGATTTCAAAATTTCAAAATTTCAAAATTTCAAAATTTTTAAAATTTTATAATTTCAAAATTTCCAAACCTAAAAATTTTAAAATATCAAAATTTCAAAATTTCAAAATTTCAAAATTTCAAAATTTCAAAATTTCAAAATTTCAAAATTTCAAAATTTCAAAATTTCAAAATTTCAAAATTTCGAAATTTCAAAATTTCTCAATTTCAAAACTTCAAGATTTCAAAATTTAAAAATTTCAAAATTTGAAAATTTTTATAATTTCAAAATTTCAGAATTTCAAAATTTCAAAATTTCAAAATTTCAAAATTTCAAAATTTCAAAATTTCAAAATTTCAAAATTTCAAAATTTCAAAATTTCAAAATTTCAAAATTTCAAAATTTCAAAATTTCAAAATTTCAAGATTTCAAAATTTCAAAATTTCAAAATTTCAAAATTTCAAAATTTCAAAATTTCAAAATTTCAAAATTTCAAAATTTCGAAATTTCAAAATTTCTCAATTTGAAAACTTCAAAATTTCAAAATTTCAAAATTTCAAAATTTCAAAACTTCAAACTTCGAAATTCCAAAATTTCAGAATTTCAAAATTTCAAAATTTCAAAATTTCAAAATTTCAAATTTTCAAAATTTCAAAATTTCAAATCTTCAAAATTCAAAATTTCAAAATTTCAAAATTTCAAAATTTCAAAATTTCAAAATTTCAAAATTTCAAAATTTCAAAATTTCAAAATTTCAAAATTTTCAAAATTTCGAAATTTCAAAATTTTAAAATTTTAAAATTTCAAAATTTCAAAATTTCAAAATTTCCAAATTTCAAAATTTCAAAATTTCAAAATTTCAAAATTTCAAAATTTCAAAATTTCAAATTTCAAAATTTCAAAATTTCAAAATTTCAAAATTTCAAACTTCAAAATTTTAAAATTTAAAATTTTAAAATTTCAAAATTGCAAATTTAAAAATTTAAAATTTCAAAATTTCAAAATTTCAAAATTTCAAAATTTCAAAATTTTAATATTTCGAAATTTCAAAATTTCAAAATTTCAAAATTTCAAAATTTCAAAATGTCAAAATTTCAAATTTCAAAATTTTAAAATTTGAAAATTTCAAAATTTCAAAATTTCAAATTTTTAAAATTTTAAAAATTCAAAGTTTCAAAATTTCAAAATTTCAAAATTTTAATATTTAAAAATTTAAAAATTTCAAAATTTCAAAATTTCAAAATTTCAAAATTTCAAAATTCAAAATTTCAAAATTTCAACATTTCAAAATTTCAAAATTTCAAAATTTCAAAATTTCAAAATTTCAAAATTTCAAAATTTCAAAATTTCAAAATTTCAAAATTTCAAAATTTCAAAATCTCAAAATTTCAAAATTTCAAATTTCAAAATTTCAAAATTTCAAAATTTCAAAATTTCAAAATTTCAAAATTTCAAATTTCAAAATTTCAAAATTTCAAAATTTTAAAACTTCAAAATTTCAAAAATTCAAAAATTCAAAATTTCAAAATCTGAAAATTTCAAAATTTCAAAATTTTCAAATTTCAAAATTTCAAAATTTCAAAAATTCAAAATTTCAAAATTTCAAAATTTTCAAAATTTCGAAATTTCAAAATTTTAAAATTTCAAAATTTCAAAATTTCAAAATTTCAAAATTTCAAAATTTCAAAATTTCAAAATTTCAAAATT